>JARJDU010040358.1:0-10452 GCA_030264695.1 Lissagria laeviuscula
TTGTAAAAAAATTATTAAGTAATATTAGTGTACAGTACAGTTAATAGTTATACAATACTTAATATCTTTTGGGCTTTCAGTCCAGTCCAGTAAACTGTCCTAAATGCCGCCATGGACAACACGCGTCATCAAAGATACTTAATTTATATTAACAATATTTACACATTATTTAATTAATTTACAAATATATTTATGTTGCGTACTGTATGAAATTAAATTTTAATAACAAAAATATATACTGGCTGTTACAAAATATTTAACATATCTTTGAGGTAAATATTTAGATATTTGGAAGTTTTCAATACTTCGTTGCCCATTTAAAATAAATAAAGATAAGCTAAAATGAGGTGGCACGAAGCGTCACAGTCAAAATATGGATCATCTTTCAATGTGTCATTTCTTTTCATAATTAATGTATATACACAAGTAGTAAATATTTGCTTTTGTCTGACAGATAACCAGAAACGGATGATATAATCAAAAAATAGAATATAAAAACAGAGATACGACAATGAGAAAATTAATGATATGATGAGTAACAAATGAATAAACAAAAGGCGCATTGGATGATTCATCAAGTTAAGAACATATTGTTCGAATCTCTTTAAATAATAATCTCTAAAAGTATGATTAAATTACACTTAACAATAGGCAATAATTTACAATTATAAAAATTATATATAAAAAAACAAGGTACGAGAAAAATGCGCTTTCTTTGACATTTCATATCTGATGCAACGCGTCTTATATACTCCATTCCTTTCCATTTACTTTAAATTCAGTTTACCTAATAACGAGATCACAAAACCCAAATTCTGTAATTTACACAACCATATTAATAATCTTTCGTTTCAATTCTTTGTAAATTTTCTCTTAAATTCTATTTAGGTCGGTATGCACCTGCATTTTCGAAAATCACATTCATCTAAGAACACATTCATAATACACAGACACACACGCATGCACTCCCAGATAATAACAATGTTACGAATGTTACAACTAGAAAAGTTACGATTGCTTCGATATAAAAAAACAAATCGACAATTCATAACAATAATTATGCATAATAGTTATGAAGCCTGCGACATCAATAACTTACTAGTCGTATTAATCCGTAGCTAAACAACAATTGCATAATTTCTATTGCCTAAGTAATTTCTGATAAATAAATTCATTTACAAAGACGCATCATGCGCTTCTTCTGTGTCGGAGTCATCAGAATCGGATGAATCTGAACTGGTGTTATCAAGATAACTACATTGCTCGTCTGGATCATAGTAGACTTCGGCTCCGGGAAATATGTATCTACTTGAATGCATCATATAGTACGAATTTGGTGGTAGCCGGTCAGTTATACTACGTTTTTCTTTAGGTTGCCAATATCCCCGTAGATCTTCATTGGAATGACTTGTTTCTGGTATTATTCCACTATCGCTCTCTGCAGATGATTCCAATATATTTGCGAAGGAATTCGGTTCAGTAGCTGTTATAACACTACTGCTGCTACTACTACTAGTAATCAAATCCTTATCCAGAAAATCCGTGCTGGTTAGTTCTGATTCAAAATTCGGCAAGAAGTGATCCGTGTCAGTAAGTTTCTTCAATTCAATGTCATCCAGATCTTTTACGGTTTCGACATCTGTGAAGTTTGAGTTCTCACCAATACCGGAATCCCGTGCAGAATCTACGGACATATGGCGTTCTTTAATTGACAGTGTTTTTTGTTTGCATTCACATTTCTCCTTTGGTTCGTCTAAGCATAAACATTCATTTGATTCCTTCATTGGTGAAGGCAACAAGTGCAATGTTTCTTTGAGCATTTCTGGGTCGTTAATACTTTCCTTCCATTTTGCACCCAACCTATTTACAACATACAATTATAATTCAGCTTAGAATACTTTTGACTATCAAATTAATAATTATATATATAATAATGAGGCGGGCGCTGGAGGGAGTGGGGTTGTTGTGGGAGGAGTAAATAGAGGAACACGGGAAGGTAAGGAGGATAGAGGTGGAGTTGCAGGGAAGAGTTGGGGAAAGCTCATACAATCCGGGGTAAGACATTCAATTTCGATGCAAATGAGATTGAGCTGGGTAATAAATGGATGATGGCGAGAAACAGGTGTGGGTCGGAGGAAAGAGGATGGAATGTGCGTGTTAGGTGAAGAAGACAGGGATACTTAGAAACATTTGGCTGAAGAGTGAAAGAGTAAAAAAGAGAAATGGGAACGGGACCAGAAGAGCGGGAGAGGCAAAAAGTTGTACAGAAAGCTGTCAATGGAGAGGAAGAGAAGAAGAATATGAAGCTACAGGTTAGGTTAGTGCTGCGTTCTTTAGGTGCCTCCGAGGCCTCTTTTCTGAGGAGATTGAGCTGACCGAGCTAACACTTAGCACGAAAATCAGTGGTACCTCTAAAGCTCCGTGTCTTATTAGAGATTAAGAACGCAGCAACAGTATAAAAGATCTAGGGCAACCTGCTTGCACATAATACAAATTAAAATATACTTACATGTGACATAGATGATTAATAATAATATCACAATCGCCTAAGAGTTCAACATCAAAGTGACAATGTGGCAGAGGTTCTCGATTGATTAAAATTTGTGGTACATGAGCCGGAAGTGAACTTGGTATTAGCGCAACAGGTTGAACTTTTAATGAGCTGCCAATTACTACCAGCAGATCGCATTCGTTCTTATCGTCCGACATTGCATCGTGGAATGCATCAGGTAAGCCTTCGCCGAAGAAAACAATGTCAGGTTTCATGATTCCAGCGGATACAAGATCCTTAAGCTTTCCATTATCATCTACCTTTAAATCGGCAATGCAAATCGACGATCCAATTTCAGGTTGGCATTTCTCGCAGACAGGTATTTTCTGAGCCAATACTACGTCTCTGATTTCATCGGCAGTTACTTTATATCCGCATTTCGTACAAGTTGCAGTTGCAAACGAGCCATGACATTCAATCACTCGTTCAATTTCTGCTACCTTCTCTAATGTATCAATATTCTGCGTATAATTTCTTAGCAACTTTTTTTGTTTCTCTAATAATTTTATAAAACGATGACATGGACTCGGCTGAAATTTGCCTGGATAGATATCTCGTGCGAATTTGTAGAATGGACGGGGATCGAGATTGAAATAAGAAATATCGAACATCGCTTGTGGGTCCGGCAAGTCTGGATAGTCTATTGCTAATCGTGAGTAGATACCATCTCGAGAACGAAAGTCTGGAATACCACACGATACTGATACACCTGCACCAGTTAATACAATTACTTTGGATGCACCTAAAATATAATTGCATTCATGATTATATATTTATATAAGGAGATATGTATTTAAACAAACTGTTACCTTTCATAAGACGAACTACATCGTCCAAAGTATTCACATGTCTTAACTTTGGTCGTTTTGGTATGACGACGCACATATTGATGATTAACTTCCATAGGGTCAGGTCACCCACAAATTGTGGTATTTGTTGTGGTTCCACACCCAAATCCACAAGTAAACTTCGTGGGTCAACTCCATTATGAATTTGTGTTTGTATCTATTGAACATATATGATTAGAATGATTAATGTGAGATTGAATGAATAAAATTAAATACACCTACCCATTCTAGCATAGGTTTCCCACTCAAGTCACTCATAATTGATGCATTATCATCATCAGCATCTATGCTGTCTTGTGAGGTATCTGGATGATTGAGTGTTATTGAATCAGAGTGGTGTGTTGGTGTTATCGATTCCATAGTAGTTGAAGTCCCATAACCTGAATCACAATCCAGCAGAATACCTAAATACCATAGAATTATTATATAAATTTGTGTCACTAAACTTTGTTTTTTATTTATTCAAATGTTTAAAACTATTTAAGGTTAGATTTTAAACCAAATGTTAACAAATACAAGAAACAAAACACATTTGGACTAATATCAAGACAAAACATATTTAATATCAATTTTAAAATAAAAAAGAAATAAACATTTGGCTTCCTTTATTAAAAGTTTATTTTATTTTACGAATCTTTGTAAGTAAAATTAAATTTATTTTCAATTACATTTGAATATTCAATGTCCACTTCCCGAGCAGTGTTGACGTTTGTATGGTTTGAAGATTACTCGTATTACATTCATTTCACGCAGCAGTATCTATGAGACTGATTGTAAACATGAAAATTTGACATTATTTAAATATATGCAACGTGTTTTTTACTCGACTATTTTGCCACGCCTCCCAACATGTCTGCCGACACTCCTATCGTTTACGCTCGCGCCATATTGGATCGGAATGTGCTGCCTGAGGAAAAACATATTTTGCAAGATTTACCTTCAGAAGGATCGGCCGGGTCGTGAATTGTTGCGGAAAAACCAGGAATCTCGTCTTCGTCACGCGCCACTCCGATATTTGACCCACACAAATCCAATTTTAATCTTTTCACATGGGATCCGTGTTCCAGATCAACCGAGTAGGAAGCCATTTTTGACACGAATAAGACAAGAAACGAGTGGCTACGGCAGGGACGGAGGCTCAACCAGAACGGAAACAGAGGTCGCTGTGTGCCATGTTGCCATTCAGTTTGCAATTATTTTAACATTTCTTAGCTTTTAATAGAATTTATATTTACTGGGCATAACAGTAGATTGTAAAGTTTTAAATTGTTTAATAATAATGCATTGTTTATTTATTGCAATTTAGTTGTTTATTTTGTGCGTTATAACAACAACCTTTTCATCAGTGCACATGCGTACTCCCACCAAGGTCTTTTTAACTCGGATCTGTCCGATCTGACTATCTTTCTACGGTTCGTGTAGAATTTTCCAGTATTAAAATAAATTATACGAAATTTTTCGTTGATATAATACAAAGATTATACTGAGCTTTTCGACGATTTATATATTTTGCCAAGATGCCTAAGAATAAAGGTAAAATTTACCTACAAAGTGCTAACAACTGATATGTTAACCTTGTTTTTTTGGAATGACATATGAGTATCCACATTCTTCATCACGTTTTTGTAAGTTATCGTCTTTAGTTTACATTTCTATATCGGATTCTAGGAAAAGGAGGTAAAAATCGTCGTAGGGGAAAGAACGAAAATGAAACTGAGAAGCGCGAACTGGTATTTAAAGAGGATGGCCAGGAATATGCTCAAGTGACAAAGATGCTTGGCAATGGTCGATTGGAGGCAATGTGTTTTGATGGTGTAAAACGATTATGCCACATTCGCGGCAAACTGCGTAAGAAAGTATGGATTAATCAAGGTGATATTATATTAATTGGCTTACGTGACTACCAAGATGCAAAGGCAGATGTTATTTTGAAATATACACCAGATGAAGCACGTAATCTGAAAACTTATGGTGAATTCCCAGAGACAGTACGGATCAATGAAACAGTCACATTCGTTGAAGATGGTTTGGATGAAGATATTGAATTTGGAGATGACATTAGTTCAGCAGATGAAGCAGATCCTGTTGATGGTGTATGTAGCAAGTATTTGATACCAATTTCAACCTAGTTATCATTTAATTGTTTTAGATATGATGTCATGACAACAGTAAATATATTGTTAGGAGGAAGGGCCCCATCTGCATCAGCAACAACAACAACCAGACAAACATTTTGAAATTTTTGAACATAAGATCAGTGACTGCTTCTATGGATTTCATCTTGATACTCTATTGTCTGTAGCCAATTATTATATGAAATTTACTTGAAGCAAGCAAAAAAGTGTATTCTATCTTACTCTGATGTGTACTATAGTGGATATATGTACTAAACTCTTCATTTAGGTCTACTGAATATTAACAATACATAATTTATATTATTTTGACTTAATCAGTTCAAGTTTATTTTATTGTCATGTAAATTGTGGATGCTGATTTACACTATGCAAGCTAAACCTGAGTGTGTTGTAATATTTGACTTGTTAGAACTTTTTAATTATTACTACATTTTGCAAATAGTAATACTTAAGTAATTTTGGTAATATTTTACTTTATTATAACATAAAATAGTAATTTAAATATATATACAAGTGATATGAGGATGGTTAACCCAAATTATAGTCTTTGTTAAATTTACAATGTAACTCCATAGATTTCTGGAACAAAATTTAAGTATTAAATGTACAAATGGCAGTTTTTTAGTCTGATTTAACAATTGATCAAGCAAATCCGACAATTATTGTAATTTTTTGTGTCCCTAATGGGCAATAAGAATTATGATAAATTTTTTGCTGGCAATGTGCACAATTTTGTGAATAAAAAATTCTGAAATTTGCATAAAATTAAAATATTTAGTAGATAATTATTTAGCACTAGCGTGCACTGCGCATTGCTGCATTAAAATTGACCCTGTTATTTTGAAATAATTGAAATAGTCACACATTTAACACCTAGTCGAAGACCGAATTTATGACAAACCTTGCGAGACATTCTCAGATCGAATACTCCAATATGCCTTAAACGTTATAATCAGTATGTTCTACCAGTGATAATATGCGGAGCTGAAATCTTGACGTTAACGAAGAAAAGCGTCGAAAAACTGAAAGTAGCCCAGAGAGCCCTCAATGTTGAGTATCTCACTTAGAGGCAGAGTGCCAAATACAATCATACGAGATAACTGATGTCATCGGAAGGATCGCCCAACTAAAATGGAACTGGACTGTACATCTTGCCAGATCATCAGATGGAAGGTGGACGAAGAGAATTCTAGAGTGGAGACCCAGAAGCGATGCAATCGGGAGTAGAGAAAGGCCCCCATCCAGGTGGATCGAACGCAGCGCAATATCTACAAAAATGGCAAGTACTAAATGAGGCTAATGTCTTGCAGTAGTAGCAAAACAAGGCTGATTGACGATGATGAGGATGATTCGTATTTGAAGTTGTAAGTATTATTTGTACTTATTTTGGATCAATTTGCATTATGCCTTTAAGAAAATACCCTACGCCTATTAATTCTTGGGATGTTTAATCATTTCAAAACTCATTCCCTTGGATTCTCTTAGCATGTGAGAATTGCATTTTTAATTAATCATAATTAATCATACGACAACAATAGCAATATTATTCTTTATGCAATGTACTTATTCTTATCGCGATAGGATTAACTTTGGGTAACTGTTATGTCTTCTGCAGCGTTACTTCGTGCTTGTCGTTCAATTAATGAAAACCACGTTCTTACCATAGTGGAACAAGATTGCATTTGGAGACAAGGTAAATTCATTTCTTTTACTTATTTGATATTCGTACAAGCTATAAAGATAAAAAACAGGACATTTATTGTTATGCGTTATTCCAAAATTTTCCATTCGCAGAGACGATATTGTAAGTGATATCGGAGATATGCAAAAAAAATCTGATTATTTTAGGTGCCCTGTTGTAGTTATAACTTTACTACGACAGGGAAAGAGTTGAATTTTAGCATAAAACTTCAAAGTTATGTTACCTTGCTAAAATATACTCTGTTTTTGTTTCCGTTCTTGTAATTCGGGTCAAATCGCGCTTCTGATGTTTTAATAATATACTATTTCTCTGAAAACTAATTTAAATTGTGTAATCACTGAGTAGCCTTTATAATTTCGTTTATTAATTTTGTGTCTAGCCCTTGGGAAAAGGCCCAAAATAATAGTCAAACATTATTTATTTGTAGTTTCACTGATATTATCACTCTTATTACGAAAATAATTTTTCCACATGAATCTATAATACATAGTTACGTAATTAATTAAATGTTCTTTTACAATAAGTCTAGTACTACCCACCTAACAGACTGGAAGAATACTTAAAGTGAAACGTAAACAATATTTATTTAAATTTATTTCTGATTCCAGAAATAATTATCCCACATGAACATATTACACATTGTTAGAAAGATAATGTAATTCTCTTTTAGGAGTGCCACTTAACTCTCTGCAAATAAGGATTCAATATTTCTTTAAATTTATCATTATTTTAGCAATCGATCGGTCATCACTCCGAAAATATTGATCCCATACCAACTTATTATTCTTTGTTAGAAAGGAAATTACATTTTCTTACAGAATGAGTCTAAGATAATCGCCACAAGTTTCAGGAAAGAGCTCAAAATAAAGGTTAATCTTAATATTTTCTTAAGTTTGAGTTTTTACCATTTAATCGTTCACAACTCAGCAATTAATTATCCCACAGGAATGTAATATAAATCCTTAAATAGGTCATTAAATTTTCTTAAAGATTAATTTCTGGATTGTTCTTTTAGTCTTCGGTAAAGGGCTTAAATATGTGATGGAAAAGAAAATATCCCATTTTATTCTCATGTTTTTTGACATTCAATAAGAAATGACTTGTAAACCTATTAACGTACGTAAATAAAATTAATATTGTTAGAAAGCTAATTAGATCACCTTTAAATCTTTGTCTATGGTTTTGCCCTCATTCTTTTTTTAAATGGCTTAAATTAATTCTAAGCAAAAAATACATTACTTTTAAGCATTTTTGTTCCTTTATCTACCTCTATCGAAAAGAACATATTCAATTATTTTTTCTCTATCTCTCTTTGTTCAGGAGATATAGCCCTATATATACTATACTATAGATATAGTTTTTGAAATTGTTGACTATTAGCGCGCTGTTTTACAATAGTGGCCTAAAGGTGGAACTAAAATTCAAATTATTAATATGAGAAATCAGCTGTTGATTAAATTGTGTGCAAATTGTCAGTAATGAATTTTATATTTCATAGGCCTTTCCTACGCACTATCTAATTCACCGACAAAACGAAGAAGACTCTCGCAGACCAGGCATCTGGTATCACCACTACTTTAATTCAAGTAATAAATTTGTTCAACACTGGGTAACAAACAAAGCATATCTCTTGTTGGTGTGCTAACTTGACTTCAGTAACTTCTAATCTCTCCCAGGATATCAAAATGTACAGAACAGTGCAGATTACACAGAAACATCACTATACTTTTGGTTTTTTAATAATAATTGATGGACATGGTGCAACTCTGTAGAAATGGTAAATGTATATTAATTTCCATTCACATTCTAGTTGATTACCTAAATGTTACATGGAATTCAGTCATAGAAGGATGCTATATGGAATCAAAGAATTACCAGTGTTTTTAACCATAGTGATAACATCTTCAAAAGAATTTCTCATTAACTACAACTGGGAGCAACCTTAACCAGTATCTACAGAACATCATCAGTAAACAATTGGTATGCATAACGGTTCTTTTATAGTTATATCATTTAACTCATGATTCTTTTAGGTGGTTCTTCGGCAACAATTATTTGTCTACTTTTCATATAATATTCAATATTGAGAATTAAAGAGCAGTGAAAATTTAAACCTAAGTATCTACGAATAGTGATATAACATTGGACTGCAATGTCAACCAGTTACATATTTGGGTTTTAGACAAATTCAGCATTTTAGGCCAACAATAATCACTTTTCAAGTATGTGGTAAATCTTTTATTGAACATTGAAATACTTGTAACATGTATTTGTTTTAATTTTTTAGGTGAGATATTGTTATATATTAATATGCACTCACTGCAAGTGTGTAGAATATAATAATTTATATGTTCAAGCAATGGGTCACTCTTACAAGCATAAGTATTCTATAAAATTTCTTTTACAATCATTCTATTTTTTAAATACTTGTTTATTTACATTTGTAGGTGACATCTTGATGGGAATGTCTCCACAATGTTGCGAGAAGATGCAGAACAATCAAATCAGCTTTCTACATCATCAGAAAACCCTTTGTTTCTCTGACCATCCTCGCCAGACGTCAATTATCCATAACATCTATAGTAGTCGTTCTAAGATGTGCTTGTTTGTTTATTTCTAGGTGTTATTTTCACAGGACAAAGCTAACGGTTTGTAATTTCATTGGGGAAAGGACTTTGCATCAGGACATTAGCATCATTAACTAACAACTTCAGGTAAAATTAAATTCTTTATTTATATTAATTCTAACATTTAACACTTCTGTTTACTTTTAGCTGACGCTTCTGGCAGAAACGTCATCGAGGAATAACAGGACATCGATTAAGGCTTCGCGACATTATTGAGGAGTGCCAAGATGCCTTATTAGAATAGGAAAAACTCGATCGCAAATGCTTGCATCTGACTTGCATGCATTTGCGGTCGAGTAAATTTTTTTAAAGGCCGATTTGAGTATTACTATAAATATAAGTTACAATTTTGTTCTAGCAAGAAGAGTCGATGGCTCAATGGTTAAAGTGCTTGCTTCTTAAGCAGGTGCTGCGGGTTCGAATCCTGCTGCGAGTAAAAATTTCTTTTTAATATTGTCGGACTTAGAATTGCATTGGTTGCAAATGAATGACATCCAATACGGCCGCAAGTGTATGGGATCTCGTGCATGCAAAACGTATAAGGACTTTAGTGTTCAGAACTCAAGCCTGAACACCAAGTCCATATGCC
>JARJDU010040359.1:0-11460 GCA_030264695.1 Lissagria laeviuscula
AAGAATTTCTTTCTCAGGGGTTTCTAAAAAAAAATGTTAATAATACAATAAAAATTAGTCAACGGATTTTACCATGAGGATTTAGCTCTTCATCAATATCATTTAGATCGTCTTCCCAGCCACTTACCAAAAAAGGTGTTTTCGGAGTTTCAGCCATAAAGAATATTCCATAGGAATATTTACTCTTTTGAAATGAGGTTAATGTTAAGAGTCGAAGCAACACAAGTATCATTAACATCAGATATGCAGCGAATATGTACGAGTTTATCCGATTCATATTGCCACCAGTTTCGTTTTTTTTTTAGGAATATTTAAAACTTGAAATGATATACAATGCCAATGAGTGGCATACAATAGTATTGGTACATTGGTAATTAGGCCTAGTACTAGCGATAGAAATTCAACTATTGTTTAAAATGCACTTATCAATATACATAGAATTAATTTATTATTGCAGTAACTATAATAATATATAACTTTAATAATGGATCTTAACATTTGTGGGTATAGTTGAATTACTTATGTAATAAGTATTTTAATTATGACAGTTCATACTTAAAGATTAATACTGATATAGGCCGACGTCCAGTTGATTTCAACATTACATCAAGAACAAGTAATACTGCAATATCATGAATTTTGTTATTGCATTAATATAATACATTACATATACTTTACCTTTTCAAGATAACATAGTTTAGAATATGTGTATGGTGTACTGTTAGAATTGTGTACTGTTAGAATTTCGATTTATTTTTACACAACTTGTCTATATAATACGTAACGTTAACCGATTTTTTTATAACTTTGGCGGAGTTAATTACTGATAGTACTAATGTAATCATGTCGAATGAGTTCTCGCATTTCAGTGTCTGAATTTACCAGTAGAGGCACGCTGTCTGGCGATCCGCGTCTGGAAATCATTACAGAATTCGCAATATTTATCTTTACGTGATCTTGTGAGCAGTCTTCAACTAGTTTCATTCGATTGCTTATGATTGTGGGAAGAAAAGTTTTGGTTCTTGCGAAAATGTACCAAGTCTACAAATAAATTAACATCGATGATTTTGCACACACATTTGATCTTATATTTCTTACCAATAAGCACGAGGTAATGGAATAGACTATAGACATACTATTGCTATAATTAATATTCTCTAGGGCCAAAACAGCGACGAACCAAACAATGTCATAGCTGGTTTGTACAATGCAAAGCGTTTTCAGACATCGTTTGCATTCGCGCAAACTGATTATTTCTCCGTCCGGACAGTCTTTATTCTTATCCTCTGTTCCTTCAATCTCATGTTTAAGAGCATTTAACGATTCAGCTGAACTAGTCAGCTCTAATTTCGATAATTCCATGTTGATTTTGCGAATGCCATTTAAGCAGTACACCGTGGTTGCAATAATTAATAACGAGACGGGCATCATATAGTTGATTATCATTCCTTTCTGAACACTGATGAAGCAAAAGCGTTTTGTTTCAAAGCTTCTCGGAGATATCAGTATTGATATCTGAAAAAATTGAAAATATGGCGAATTAAGTTATAAAAATCAATTAAATCTATATTTACCATTGTTAAGAGAGCAGGAGCACCATATGCAATTGAATAAAACGCCTGCATTTTAGGTATGTCACTGTTGCAAAACTTTTTGTAAATGTAATAAACATACCAGAATAACCAAAAGGCTGTTAATAAATGAAGATAATATAAGGTAACACCGATTATTTGGCACTTGATTGCATTGCGTGTTGACTGAAAGAAATATTTAAATTAAAGAAATTTTCAAATATCTTTCTACTGATACACAAAAAGTTAGTACTTACGTAAACACCTAACATGAAAATTAAATTTGACAAACAAAAACATCCCATCAATTGTAAAAAGATACAATTAACTTCGCGTTTGCCATTAAAATTCTTTTTGAGCAATACGATGAAAATCGTCAGCAATTGTGCGGCGCAACTGAGCACAGATCCAACAATAATTATCTCTTGCCCATAATTACTAACATTCTTGCTATGTGATCCATAATAAACGTACATTAAGTTATCAATGAAATCATGATCACGAAGATCAGTGTCGGCTAAGGAATCGTCTGGCAATTCAATATCTGGTAAGACATCAACAGTATACTTCTGAGACTTAAAATTGGCATCTGGCTGAGGAAGTATTAATGATTCGGGCTTGAATTGCACCTTTGAGATGTTATTACTATTTGTATTGCTATCATAATCATAGTAATAGTCTTCTTCAACAGTCCGCTTTGTCGTTGCTGTTTGCAAAGCTGCGAAATCAGAAGTAACAATACTTGGTCAAAAATTGGCTTTTAACTCACCAGAATTTATAAATGTAACCAATAAGAAACACACATATTTTAATTGTGATTTCATGTTAGATTAAAATTATTTACTGCTAACATTAATGGTAATATAAGATGTGGTCCATTGGGATGCTTGCTGGTAGCTAGGATACTGATCTAAATATTCAAGAGTGCGAAATATTGCAATGGCCCAGATTTGGTTTCTCGATCACTGTCGTAGTGGTTCACATATAACTTATTTGGGAGATTGGGAAGCCGCAGGATATCAACGAGAAAACGTAAAAGGGGATTTTGGGCGTGCGCGTTGGATGAAAATCGATAGAGGTGCGGAAAATTAAGTGGGAAGTTCAAACTTGGCATAAATTAAACTATTAATTATATTTCCTATTAGATTAAGATGAGATAAGGTTAAAAACTAAATATCTTCTTCGTCCATGTCCCAGTTTCCTCGTGCATCTTGAAGTTTGATTGAAAAAAGATGAATATATTAAAAATACATATTGGGGATTGCATATTTATTATTAAATAGTCAAGAAAACATTACAATTTCATGACATTAAATTAAGAATATTCGAGTAATAAGTATAAAAATAAAGTGTAGCCGTTTGAATTGTCGCATTAAACTTCAACTCATTTTACTTCAATCGGCAAAATAATATTCCTATATAAAAAATCCCAACGTTTTTTTTTTGTTGTTGTTTGTTTAAGATGTAAATTTAAATAAATGAAATACATGATTACTTGAATAATAATTAAAAGTAATGCGTATAAAAGCGTGCATTCTTTAATCATTAAAATATTCCTAAATATGTACAACAGTTATAAGTATAATGGAAATGATTGATTATGACTATAGAAACCTTTCGTATAACGAGAAATTCAGCAATGCACGTAAAAATTGTTGTTTTATTCGATAATATCGGTATGTCAAGAAAAATTATAGTATTGTTTGGTTGATCTTTGTATACAATGCATGTGTCTTGCATTAAATCAATGATTATGATTGCAAACATGTTTTTCATAGTTTACAGTTTGTGTTTCCGTGTTACAATCCCTTGAATCGTATGAACGTAGGTCTCAGCGCTTAAACTATATTTCATTGTCTCGCTATTTAAAATTATAAGTTTAAAGACAATTTTAAATGTCGGTAAAATATTATCGCATTTAGTTTTTGTTTCCTTCTCATATTACTGTATATACTTTCTATATCTATCAAAACGTAGACATTTTAGTTTATGTACAAAAAAATTAATTTAATCATTAATATCAATACATACTATAAATGAACAGGAACAAAACAATTCAAGTTCGCCGAGTTATATTAACGATTTTATTTAAGTTTGCTTTAAGATGTTAGATGTTTCCCAAAAAATAACAATGATTAAAATCAGTGTGCTTAAAATTAAAAAGGATGATATTTTTATGTAATTTTTACCAATCATTAATCAATCATTGTTATTTGGTTTGTATGCCGGTACCTGCCCCAAAATTGTCACCTTATTACATATCACACGAAATTCGCAAGAAATCGTAATTGCACTTAATTTGCGACAATATTTTACAGTCAAATGGGCATTAAAACATTTATTAGACTTTATACATACATGAATCAGTTGGACAGTTCACCAATGGACCTGAAAATAGACCCTAACACTTCTCATATCTTGAAGATGCTTGGTATATTGTTTCCGTAGACTTTTGCCGCGTGTCATTTTGTTGTTCTTTTTTTTTTTTCAAAATAATCTCAAGCTGTTTATATTGGTTTGATTTCGCAAAGAGCGGAGACAATATACAAATAACTCTTGGAAATCAAACCACTTAATTACATACCTTTCGTGCAACAAAAGCAAATAATCCGATGCGATTTCATCAGGTACACAAAGCTTGTGCAGGCTGACTGTCCGACGATTTCGTCGCCGGTGGAATCGGTGCGTGTTCTTCATTCAGACTTATATTGCTATTCGAATCGTCGTTCATATTTAACGATGCGTTCGATGTGTCCTCAAACTATAACAAACAAATAGATTTGTGTCAAGGACTGGTACTAATTCTAGTGCTAGGTGATTAGTACGCACAGATTGTGTCACTTCTTCCAATAGACGCGTCTTCTTCGTAGTAGGCTCCTTGTCATCCTTATCAGCAGCACGCTTTCTAGTTTCGCTACCATTTTTCAAAGCAGCAGCCATGTTCTTTCTCTCCCTAGCTAAAAGACTTGGTGATAGATATTGATTTAATTGTTTTCGCTTGACGTGGCGCGCCTCCAGGCGCATTCCTTCCTTCAGCATCTTGATGTTATGAGCATGTCTGTTGACGGTCTCTGTAAACATTTGTATGTCATAGGTTAAATTGATGTTAATGTTTTCTGTCTTCTCAAACTCCAGTCCGATAAACCAAAGGCTAGTGATAGAGTTCGGCTCGCAATTAGGCTCCACATAATTAAAACTTTCTGGGTTTATATGTGCTAGGGCAATGTGTGTCTTCTTTTCCAATGTGCCTACATAAAAAAAATAATTAAAAACTGTATAATCAAATATATTGTAATACATGATAGAATTTAAAAAAAAGGAAGAAAGCTACCTATGAGTAAACGAATTTTGCTTTCAACTAAACCAAACCATTCCAGATGATCATCCTGGCAAGCAGCACTGACCAATAAAACAATAAAATGCCGATATTTCATAAAGAATGGAGGAGGTTCAAATAGTTTTTCCCAACACTGCTTGCCTATTACAATGTCTTCGGTTAGTAAAAGTCCTTTTGCAAATTCATCCATCATTATTGTTCTGGTAGATAACGACACGTTAAACGTTGAATTTTGTTGAGGATATGCCGGAGTTATAATTGGCATAAGGTGGTGCCGATCTTGAATATTTACCTAAAAAAAAATGGCTTTATTGAACTTATGTTTTTGAATAATTTTCGCAAAAATACTACGATCATATACTTACACGTGGATCCCATACAGGAAACCCTAAATTAACGCTAGGAGGTGGTTTCAGCAGAACAGGCTGTGGCCATTTCCATTTTGAAAACACGAGGAAAAACTTATGAACTAATGTTGCAGGCGCCGCATTCGGATATAACTGGCAGGTACGTGCGACTAACATAGCCCAGGAGACGCCACCCAAATATCCTAATATATTACTATAAATACCATGTTCTGTAACAAATAGTTTATAATGAATAAAATTTTATTATTTAATAAACACAATAAATGACAATTAAAGGTATACAAACTTTTAGCCCATAATTTAATAGCTCGTAGAGCCAAACGAAAATTATCGATGTTAGGAACAAGTCGAAGAATCTCGTCGGTTACCCGACAACCATTCAAACTACGCACACACTTCTGATCGAGATGCTTGAGCAGTAAATCGTCTTGAAGATCCATTGTGTCAGGTATTTCCTTCAGCAGCAGCTGCGCGAACAACATATCAATTTCGATGTTATCGAACTTCATCTTAATTACGGGGACAAACGCCTCTTCCACAGCACGAAGATCGCTTACTTCCGGCTGTTGCTTCAGCAAATCAAAGAAAGATGTAAAATAATCACCGCGATGAATGTGTCGCGGTGCTACACATAATGCATCTATATCTGCACCTTTATTATGTACCTTAAATAGAAAGCAATTATAATATTTATTATTATAAAATAAACATATACTTACTCCTAATCTGTAACTACCAAAAGTATAAATTTTGCCACCAACATTTTCTGCTACACTCTCAGGCATATTCCTAGCAATAGATACATCTTTAATCCATTGTTTTACTAAGGAATACAGTTTACCAAGTATTATCATGCGATGTGTAAGCTCTTGTTCAGTTTCAAAAACATCAAAAGGTTTTAATGCTTCTTCCAGTTCAAGAGATTTCGTAATGTCTGAAGGTTTTGGTTCAGCTAGCGAGATAGCTGATGTCATGCCCAGGGTTCGAACATTTTGTGCATTTTTGGAATTGCTAAGTTGTTGCTGTGAAGACCACATCTTTAAGCCATATCTGTAAGAAACATTTATTGCATATATGACAAAAACAACAATATTTCTATAAAATTAACAATATAAGTAACCCTTTTAAGGTTTTGTTTATTGTTGGTTAGGCTTAGGATTTCTTTCAATCAGCACATAAACTAGTATATGTACTGTATAAAGAAACAGAATTATCTTTAAAATTGTAGCAATAGACTAACAGTCTGTAATAAATTCTGGTGTGTAATTCAATCTGAAGTGAATATTTACAAAGGTATCACAATCAAGTGAGCTATTTGCCTCACTGCTTTGCAATAACATATAGTTTATATTTCGGCTTTTTACCTCAACCATAAACATAATTATTATGATAATAGATAATTTATACTTACATGTTATCGCATACGCTATATTTTTAATATTACTAGACTTAATAACTAATTTAAAACATTTTATTTTAATAACTTAACATGAGCTTCACAATGACATTCGGATCATAATCACGATTCTACCGTAACTGTCAAGAAGCACACCGCGGTTTTCATGTATAGCACCAAAGTAACTATAAAATTCACTAGATGCAATTTTTTACAAAAAAATATTTGTTTGCTGCAAAACTGCACTTAATTAAACATTTTATAATAAACATATTTACTAATTTAATTTTGATAAACACTTTAATTTGCTATTACTTACAAATATCTCACAATTTTTATTTTAATTATAATTTCTATTAAAATTATAAAATTATTTAATCTTAGATTTAAGAGATGTCGCTCTATGTCCGCTGAACAAATTTAATTATTTGGTTTATTCAAAACCTTTCTTTGTTTATCTTTAGATTTATTTTAATAACTTTAACAAATTTGATTTTTGGGATTAATTTTTAAAAAAAACGTATTGTTTATTGTTTGTGTAATAATTTACAGAATTTAAATAATATAAATGCTAATAAAATGTCAATCAACAGAAAAATAATTATGTATATTATATATGACATTATATAAAATATTTAGTAATAATAGTTCGAGTGATATAATCAATTAAACAAGTTGGTTTATTATTAAAAATACTAGTTTGTTTACATACATAATTTTTAATGCTCAACTTGAATTACCGATTAGATATTTATTTATGTTAGATGAGTTAATTTTTAGGCAAAGGATTCTTGAAATATTTAATATTTTGTAATGAATTGTTTATATTTATAGTATTTATTATTTTAATATTTTGTAATTTAGTTGTAATTAACTCATTTATATTGCGATTTAAAAAAAAAAAACTTTCAATTAGAAGCTCCTAATTTAAAAATCATCTAGTTATGATTTTTTTTAATTTAGAAGTAGTAATAGAAGAAAAAATATGATTATTAGTTTTAATAGAATTATTTTTATAATTTATGCTATAATAATATATTATTAAAAACAAAACCTAAATTATAACTAAATAATAATTATTTAAAAAAAATAGTAATGATTGTTTTAATGATTATTTATTTTTAATTAATTTTTTTAAGCTACTTTTTTTATTGCATGTATAGATTTATTTACTATGAATAAACATTGATTAAATATTAATTTTGATAATATCATTAGACTGCTGGTAAGTAATTAGCCTTAAATTTTGATTTTTTGTACGACAGATTTATGAAATATTTATAATTTGCTTTCAGTGGTCTGTTACGATTTTAAGACCAATAAGTGTGAATATTTACTCTAATTATATCATATGAAAGAAACATTTTGTGAAAATTTGAAAGTCGTTGTTGAGTTATAAACTATTTTATGTATATTAATCTTAATAAGTTCATGTGACAAAATTCCTTGATTAAAAAAGTTAAATGCAATAAATAATTAAATTATCCGTTGAGAAAAACAATAATACTTCTAAATTAGTTAAAAATAATGTACTAAACTTTATTTTATTATTTAATAAGTGACTTGATTTCTTGCTCAGTGCTGACAGTTTCAACTGTCTTAAATATTTAAATAATTAAAAATAAATAATTTAATTGAATTTTATATTTTTGAAGCTAACACGGTAATAATTAACGGTCTAGTTAAAATTTATTTCAAATTTATAAGAAAAAAAGAATTGTATCAATTTATTAAGTAAAACTGCATGTAATTATTTTTTTTAAACAAATATTTATTTACTAATTTAATTTAGATAAATTATTTAATTAACTACCACTCTTAAATACCTCGCAATCTTATTTAAATAATATATTTCTATTAAAATGATAAAATTATTTCATCTTGGATTTATGAGACGTCGCTCTTTGTCTGCTGAGCGACTTTATTTACTTTGTTTATTCTAATCCGTTCTTTGTTTGGCTTTGAAGTTTTGCTGATAATGTTGACAAATATTTCGTAATTTTCACCGTATTAACTGTTTTAAATTGCTGATAAATAGAAAAATAAACACTGTTTTGTGTGATAACTCTCAAAATTTTATTGATAAAATTGCTAATGAAGTGTCAATCAGAAGCAAAATAATTATGATGTATATATATAACAATATATAAAAAATTTAGAAATAATTCCAGTGATATAATCAAATAAACAAGTTAGTTTATTATTGGTGATACTTATTTGTTTACATAAAGACAAAAGTTGTATCTAAAGATAAACTTGAACAATGTTAAACCACCATTAATCAGCCAGCTGATGTACATAATTATCAAGATCCAAATTGATGCAATTTTGGTTAAAATCACATCTTCAACAAAATGTAATATGATGTTTGTAGAACTAACAGGTTTAATAAAATATGCATACTATTCTTGTAATCCTTCTATAAACTCAATACTCTTTCAAGGTGCTATTCCCTCATCAGTTTGATGACATCCAGGAAACTTGAATGTTATTATCCTTAAAACTGTAGTTAGAACCCTTTGAAAAAGACCTGAAAACTTTAAAAAATATTCGAATAAAAAATTATATCCATAATTATAACCAATAATGTACTATTGAAATTGATGTTATCTTATAAGTATCAATGAATGAATGTGGTTTACCTGTACTTGCCAGCACGATTTCTTGTAAACAGAAGTACCAATTGGAATGAACTTTCATATCGAGTTTAGAAGAATTTACGTTTTCTATAAGAAATTTTATCGAAATTTGATATAAATCAACGATAATTTAGTTATTGTTTTTAATCTCGCAAGGTTAGAACAGCTTAGAACGGCCATCAAGCACAAAAATGAAAATTTTCTGTTTAAATGAATGAATTACTATCATAGATGAACACAAATTGTAATTATAATAATATGAATTAATTCTTTTACTAAAATACAATATCTAAACTGTCTTTTTTTACTTTTGAACAATATTTTCTTGTGTCACTGCTTCGATCAAGAAAATGTTCATATTTTCTTAATCGAAGTAAAGTAGTTGAATGCTGTTCAAACAAACAATGTTCTACAATTTCTGAAATCTTGAATTCTTTAATTGTATTGAATAAATTTATTACCTATTACAAAAGATACATTTCTCACTGTATTTTCCTATATTTTCTTTAATTTTTATGAAAACTTTTTATATGAAAATAGGGTATAACAAATCCCCTAAATCAATTTTCGTATAGAAAAAAACAAAAAACGGCTTTATTAAAAAGTTACAGAGCATGCAAATATTATTAAACAGCCATATTCAGTTTCATATCAAATTTGATATGAAAATATGATCCCCAACATTCTCTACATGTTTTTCCCTATTTTTAAGCATAAGAAATCGATTAATTTCTCCTTAGAATGTACTCTTAAAAAGATTTGAAAATTTTTTCAATATTTGTTATTGTTGTAACTGTCATTTCTTAAAAATTTTGGCAAGCAATTTTGATACAAAAAATAAAGCATTTAGACTTTGAACTTTAGAAAATCTGTTTAAGATTCGTAATTATCGAGTTTGACATACACATTTCTAAAGAATATAGCTTGATTGATAATTAATTTTTTGAGTATAATTTTTGCTTAAAAAGTATATCAAAAATAATATTAACAAAACGTACATTTAATTTTATTAAGATTTAGTACAAGAACTATGTGTCTTTGTTCAGTAATTAGCAAGATATCTTAATTAATAATAATTAAAAATACTAATAATATAGGCAACTTATTTGACAATTCTGTAATTTTAAGCTAATTTCAATGTCAAACATAAGTCAGTTGGCATCTAAAGTTTGAAATGAAAAGAGGTCTTTTTGCGCTCCAAAAATTTGTTTCAAAAATCTAAAATTTATTTAAATTTTTATATATCCGCATCAATTATCGATCAAATTGCGTAAAAGAGCCTCTTTTAGACCAATTGTAGTTTTTGGAGAAAAAATCAAATTTCAAAAAGTGAGGTTAGAAAAATTAAAGCGAAACGCTTTGGGGAAATTTTTTAAGTTGGTAACTTTTCAAGTCACCAGAATATGGCGTCGGGCGCCATAATCGCTTTTCACTATAAACAAACATCGCGTTGTTTTTGTTTTTGCATCTAAACGATACTTAAATCGCGAATTAAAAATAAATTAAGGGCAACGTAACGTAAATAGAATAAAAACCAGTGTTAATTTTGATACGAATAACAATTCGAGTGTTTAATTATTGCACTTAATGCAAGTAATTAAATGAGTTATACCTGCTATAGAAATAATATGAATGGCTGTTAGTTTAGGTTTAGTTATTCATAGCATATTAATAATAAAAAATTAAATAATATCAGGAAACACGCATTATATTAATATATTTCATGAGTGCCTATCTTATTAAATCTGAAAATATCATTTCTGGAGAGAGGGTGAATGCAAAAAGAATTTTTTGTAAGTGACAAAATTAATTTAAATAATTTGATGTCTGCAGGCTCCCCTGAGCTCCGGAAGCCTCTCAACCTTGCGGGGTAGAGTTGCGATACTGATATTAATATGTTTTGCAGTCAATCTGTGCATGTGCAATATGCATGTACACTAAGGTAATAGAGTGAGTGTGAGATTGTGAGGCGTAAGAAGGTTTTAGATGGGCAGGCAACGGCACGGATAATTCGCTGTAAGTCTCAGTAGTGGTAGATGCAAGAAGCGCTTTGATGGCTCGGAAGAGTTGAGTAAAAGTGTGAGAGGGAATTTTATTAGGCGCGTGCTTGAATTTTTCTTATTTGCGTAACGTTTGGTGCAGATCAGAC
>JARJDU010040373.1:0-13194 GCA_030264695.1 Lissagria laeviuscula
CTGTGAGCGACACCGCTCTTGTTAAGCATTATACCGCTAGCAACCTGGCAAAATTGCAAACAGTTTTTGGGTGGAAGCTAGACAACTAGTGTGCAACTGTAGCTTGGAGCAAGCGAACAGGTAAGAGAATAGCAGCCCCACACAACCCGCACAACAAGCTTTAACGTTGCGCTAGATTTGAGGCAGCTATATAGGCTGGCCTCCGAGATGTTGCATGGTTTGCAAGGAACTGGTACATTAAAGATACGCCAGACTTGCAAAATCTAAAACTAAATTGAATTCTGTACCATGTAGCATGTAGATTTTTCTTAAATTAAAAAAAGATGCCGAAATACCGGCAGTTTAAAATAAAAAGTCATTTTTTAGTCTAATAAAAATCGTGTCCCAATGTATAGTACCTTTTTAAAGTTAAAATGAATTATTGAGCAAGGTACGAGCAAATAATTAATACATCATACAAGAAAATGTAAACAAATTAGCTCTAATTAAATTTGCTTGCCTTATAAATATATTCAAAGTAAATACCCACCCCTTGTTAATTATTCCCTACAACTAATAAGGAACAGTAATCCACGACATTTTTCAAATTCATAAACATAATTACGCCCAGAATAATGTAATATTCCCCTAAACTCACGCACTCACACAAGCAAACAACATTAATGCATTCTTTATAAATAATTAACGAATTCACCTCGTATACGGAGCGAGTGGTACATTCATAACAGGCGCTGAAATTATTCCCCGAAAAAAGCCGAGGAAAATAAAATCGGACACAAAATGAGCGCACGTAAACTACGCTAATTAGTAGGAAGTAAACAGCAATAAAGAAATATTAAACATCATCGATTCGGCTAGCGGGTACGTTTGAAGGACGCTTTGTGTATTCTGTTCGGCAATGTCGAATGAATATATCAAGTAACAACATGAATATACATACGGATATAAATATTCAGGACAAGAGAGCTTAAGTGCCCGGAAGATATTTTCCATTTAAATGAGTGAGAATAAGACAAAGCTAGACGGGCGACGAGAAGGTTTTGAATTGTGATGTGCTGTGCGGTGCTGTTTTTAATTAATTAACTTCGGAGATGCGTATTGAAAAGCATGGGGCTTGCAGCCATAAGAATTCTATACGTATTCATCATACACATATTTTAGGTTTCCTCCTCGTAATCATTGAGATAAAAAGAATGCATTATTGCTGATGTCAATGAGGTAGTTAGCGGAAACCGCAAAATTTTTTATATCTTGATTATATAGATGTGTCCATAAACGGGCAGCTGCATAGACATATATATATATATAGAGTGATGAGCATGAAGCAGAAGAGATTTTTTTCAAGAGGGTTTGAAAAGTAGAGCGATTTCATTTAAATGCAAATTTATGTCAAATAAAATTACTTTCGAGTCACTCCTTTTGACGTAACCAACTTAACGCCATGATATCGCATTGTAGGATTCGTAATCATGTAAGCGTGAGATATGCTAATTCGTTTTTAAAAATAAATTATAATTATAGTAGCAGTTAACTAGGTTAATTGGAACATCTAATTCGCAATTTGAATTTTAAATTGTGATAACGTTCTCGACCTGCGCTCGTTAGAGAATCTAGTGCAGTCGGCTCCTGTAGTTTCCTCCACAATTTTTTCAACATCTATTTTATCAATACCATTATCTTTTCAATTCATTTTCAAACTTTCAAACGTAAATTAGAGGATTATAAATTTTAAATTGTCTAGCGCTTTGAAAATCAATTGGCAATACAGCTCCTGCATCGCCCAAAACCGGCAATAAAACTGAACCTATTTCTATATTATTAGTAAGTGAAACAAGTGGAAAAAGTAACAAATAGTGCACATAATCTCTTATAGTTTATGGTTTTCTACCTCCGGCAGTACTTGCGCTTACCTTAAAATGCACAGCTTGTTTCGAGCATTTCGAATCGATAATAAATGAAAATTAAAATATGACCAGAATCCGTAATTTTCAATCAATCAACAAAAATTGTTTGCAAAAATAAACGTGTGTGATAACATATTATTTGACAACAATACTAATTACAATATAAATATTGATGATTGCATGTGCAATACTATATATCTGCAGTATTCAGAACTGTAGGTATGTGATACTTGGAGCGCCTTTTGCCCGTTCATAAATCGTTGGTTACAGCTAGCCTTTCATTGTACACGTGCCCAAACTTAGTAAATTTTCTTTTAAATTACTACCACGTGAGCGATATTTATGGAGTCGATTAACCATCCGCCAGGAAGTATCCACCAAGAACCGAAAAGAAGAGAGATATATTACGAAAATTACTTTTCTATTAAAACGTCACACGTAATTATTTCAACTCGATAACTTTTGGTCTACTTTGCCTACAGGCGGAATGCTTCATCTCATTTATTTCAAATTTCTTTTAGGAAATATTTTCAAGCAAACAAACACAAATGTCAATTTAAACGCAAATGTAAAAGAAAATTCCGAAAAAGTTAAGAAGTCTCTGTTTATGAATTGAAATTTGAATGATGATGGAATAGAAATACATTTAAAAAATCTAGGTAAAGAGATTAATGAACTATCTAAAATATTTGTTCAAAAACGAAACATATATAGTAAGAGAGTTTTTCTTGTAGCAATAGTAGCAAATATTGAAATTACAACCGGCTTTAGAAAGAAGAAGGTACGGGTACTATGAATAAAGGCAAAGACCATCATGGAAGGATGAAGGAAGGATATCTTCAGGACTCGCATCAAAAACAAAAGAAATGATAAGAGAAGCAGTGGCCAGCGGCGGATTTAAGATCCTAGGTGCCGTCATTTTCCGAGTTTGGAGGCTCTTTTGGCTTGAGAAGTTCCAGGTGCATAAATCCGCCCATGATGATGGCACAGCAACAACTGAATTCTCTGGCGCAGATTGATTCTGCAAAATTAAAAACGAAAGACGTGATTCAACAACCCCGCCGGTATAATTATGTATGCAACCAAGAAATCTCATACAATTTAATGAATATTACACAAAACCATAATATTGCTGTCACGGAAATAAAACCAACGTAAACAACAGTTGTTTTGAAAAGCAAGGTTTCAATACCTGCAATTCATTTGCATTCGGTCAGTGAAAGTGCACAGAACGAAAAGCTGAAATTCAGAAACAGCAGATACAACATCTCCAGTAAGTAAATCCACTCCATACATTCATATCAACCTATCAATAAACTATCTACCTAATTACGAAACATAAATCTCGTGTTTAAATAAAATAACCTAAAATTGTCGTTGCCTTTCAAGCAAGCCAGTAAATTTCTATATTAACTTATGATCCTAGCTATGGATAACAAAGACAAACCCGACGAGATCCAAGAGCGTTCCCTTATTCCAATACCCATAGTTGAGCAAAGAAATGCCCGCCGACGTCGACAGATCCATTACATAAGAATGTATCTCTATCGCCCATTTATCAATAACACCTTTAATTTCCCTGTAAATCCGCTTATTCTCGACCCCGAGGCGGAATATGAACAAAGATCTACTGCTCTTGTACATCGATACCCCCGACGCCGCTCGTCTTCTAATCGCTTTCTTGCATATCAACCTCGAAATAACAGAAGAGGCCGATTCGAAGTACCGGAACCATTCGTGCCAAACCCACCGCGTATCACTCCTTTCGATTATATGGCGGAATTAGAAGCGCTCCTTAGAAGGTTATTGTTAAGACCCAATGATGAAGCGGTTGTGCCATATTTTCCAATGTCTCCAATACCGATTTTTAATGAGCACGATGCCGAAGTGCCTAATTTCTCTAATGGGGAAGAAGAGGTGTGTATATAGTTTATTTTATAAATGACATTTTGTGTGGGATCTATATGGATGATTCTTGACATTAAACCTGTGCCTATATCACGTTTACTAAAAAAATTTTGAATGATTGTAGCAGACGAGATATTGCAAATCAACCAGATCTATTGTTGCCCTAGGTTTTCCGAAATTGTCCTAATTTTGCACGTCAAATTCCTGAGCCCCGAAAAGCCTTTGGTATCTTTGATTGTCCTGATTAATCAAAAAGGGGAAAATATGTCTGGAATTATCGGGGAGTCCTAGACTTGAGAATAATTTCACATGTAGCTCGTGTATAGTCAATATGTTTCAAATAGATTCAGGAGTCAAACAATATCTGGACTTGTATGCACTGTGTCGATCTTTTTTTCTAGTTGAGCGCATACTGTAATGCATTGTAAAATTTGCTATGCTTAATTATATAATGTTTCAGAGTTTTGAAGATGAAGATCAAGACTATAACACATTGTAACTATTGATTGAAATAGTGAATGTGGAAAATAACTAATTTTCCAAAGATTATAGAATTAACGTTCCTGTTAATCATTTACTATAGTTCATAACGATGTGTTAAATATGTGGCTAGAAATGTAATTATTCAGTGAAGCATTTCGGAATTACATGTTGGTGTTGAAGTTTCTTGGATGTTACTTCGTTTTGATAAGGTTTTGAATACATATGTGCGAAATATGTGCTTGCTATATGATGACAGAAAAGCAAGGAACTGCGAACTTTGTGGATTAAAGTAAACAAGTTTTTGACAGAGTAATCTTAAGCTTTCTTGCATTGTGGCATAGGTGAAAGGTGCATTCGTTATCAAAGTTGACATATAAACTTGCCTCTGTATTCTTGTATGTTTTTCAAGTAAATAAATGTTAAAACTATAAGTTATCTATCCATATCGGTTGTTTTAATTATCACAATATTAAATCAAATATACATAAAATTTTATCAAAAGTAATTGATAAATGAATTCAAATATTTATTCATGGATATATCTTTAATTTTCATGGTAAAATGGTAAATCTAAAATTACATTTGCTGAGGTGACGCTAACAATGCAATAAGCATGCAACGAAATCAATTTGTTGAAGTAGACTCTGCAATCGCAAATGAGCTTCTTGGGATGTGATGCAACATCATTGCATATTGTATCCTTTTAACGTAAGTTCCCAAGTTTCATCTGCATGGAACAGTGAACTTACAGCAAGCAAGGAAGGAACTTAAACTTGTCGACACAAATGGAAATTGACAGTGACGCTTTCTGCAGCACTAGTCTACATCGAAATGAACAAATATTAGCAAATAAAACGCTGTTCGGAGGATGTTTAAAACTTTATTCTGTTAAGTTACAATTTACATCTTAATTATTTGCGAGTTAGTTACATCAGTATGACATGTTAATTAAAAAAATAATATTAATCAATACAATTTTATATCTGATACAAAAAGCTAGCGACGAAGGAGGAGCATCTGTTTTTTTTTCTCCTTCTTTTTCTTTGAACGAATAATTCATAGAAATATACGATCGAGGTTTCCATTGCCACTTATTCGATTGAATTTTATTTGCGAAAGGAAATAGTAAAAGATATTGCCGACTCTTGAAGATTCCCACATATATATATAAAAGGCGAGAAACGCACAGACGCGTTTTGGTTGCGAAGGAACACCATAAGTACCCAATATAAATTCCTTTAAGATGCCCAACGTGTAGTTATCTACGACTATGCCCACGACAGCCTTATATATATATACAGTGTAGTCCTACAGATTACACCTCACTTATATGTTATGCCTTCAGCTGACACATGTTGTCTGGTCAATTCATCCATCATAAAATAGTCTGAAAGAAAAACGTCAAAACTGCAAATATTGAAATTTACATAAACGCTCGAGTGAGTACGAGTACTGTAAGACAATTTCGATTTTTTCTCCTTTGAACATTTAGTAGAAATATAAGGAATGGGATCGGGCGATATATGTACAGTGAAGTCTCAATAGTTTAAACAATGATTTAGCATAAAATTTTCAATAGGTATCATGGGCATTCAAATTATAATTCGAAATTCAAATAGATAGAGTGAGTAATTAATGTTCGTCACGCGATTAAAGCGGAAATCTAGTGCTTTCAAATAAAGCCATCGGCTTTTAGAGGTTCCACTGTGATCGGATGGTCTGGTCATAGATAGAAGTATCTGGAGAGGAGTGAAGGCAACCATATGTACATACATTATCATTTATTGGAAATTCAAGCAGAGGGAAGTCGGAGAAGTATGTTAGACCTAAACCACGTAAATGCACAAATTGAAAATTTATTTTCTTGGGTTTCCCGTGCACGCCGCACCGCGCATCGTGTGCTTGAAGGTTTGAGCTGTTATCATAAAAATCTGACTATCGAGATGTAGTTCGTAGGGTTGAGTGCTGAACTAAAAATAGTTGTTTCTTCGCTTTGTGTTCGATTTTGTTGCGATACAAGTTAAAATTAGCAATTAAGTATATATATATAATCGATGTTTTAGAGTTCTGACGAAGACCTCACGTTTTATTGCGTTTAAAGTGCTTTCGTCGTCGCCTTGTTTCAAGCTTGCCAATTAAGGTATCGATTCGTGTAAGGGTCCTTTTAACAGGCTTATAAAATTTGAGGAGTAGGGGACAATGAAAAATTGGGTGTTTATTCACTTTGGAACTTTATTTATTTCAAAAACAAAGAAAATGTAATTTGTAAGTTCACCACAAAATTAAATGCTGATTCTATTTGCTTGCCTTAAAATGAGATTTAAACGCTTTAGTGCAACCGTTTTCTTTTAGAGTTCTTCAAATGAGATATTAAGTCTTGTCAGCAAATTACCTGTCGGTTTTAGTAATCATCCAAATCGGAAGCCATTTTAAAGAAAATTTGAATCCCCAAGTATGATACTACTTACTACCTACAGCTATCTACAAAGTAGATGTGGCAAAAATCTGACACTACACGAGAATGAAAAATGTCCACCGATAAAGTTCATCCTATCCCGTTTCCCACAGCATGCGGCCCTTCCGCCATCCGCGGACACAAATCACGACCGAAAGTCAATCCATAACTTGCTTCCACTTCCGGCACGTGCATTTTGATAAATCTCAAAGGAGTTGCCTTTGACTTTGACATTCGATGCACCAAGGATCATGCTCTGGCCAGCGGACAACTATAAAGAAGCAGCACTTTTTTCCTGTTGTTATTACCCTCTATCAGCCCATCCTGAGTTTCAGCATTTTCGTGTTTTGATGTAAAAGAAATCATTTCGACGTTCCAAAACATTGTTTAGGATCTTGATACATCCATGATTACTGCGCCGTTGAAATGCTCAATGCAAATATACTGAAATGGTATCCATAATCATATGCATATATTTTAATAGTGCACGTATTATTCAAATTCATATTCACACTTCTCGTAGCGAAGAACACGAGAAAGACAAGAAAAAATGAGAAGTAAGCACGACCACAAAGCAAATGACATAAGGCGAGGAGTAAAAAATTCACGAAATCACAAAGCAACAACCCGAAGTGCTTGCCAGCTGGCTTCACATCGAGCAACCCCCCCGCGAGCTGTGTGGTGCTCTTCGATACATGCGCCCGCTCGCCCGTTCGTCCGCCCGCGCTATTTTATATCACGGCGCATACAGTTCGTCGTTCGTTTTCATTTACATACATGCATAAAGAGTACATATAACAAGCCGACATGGCTGCGCAACACAACAGCTACCCCGAAGCCACAACGCGGCCGAGCAATCCATCTTCATCAAAAACGTATTTTATGCACGCCGAAAGAGAAAAAAAAAAGGAATCGAGAGCTCGCCAAACATCGAAACGTGCTGCGGTGCGCTCTCATTTCGTTGCTCATGCAAAACTTGTCATTTCCTCATTCGGATAAACAGATATACCGAGTAGATAAACGTTGATACGTGTGGTGGTTTACAAGGATTGCAAATATGTTACAATTGGTAGAGCTCCATGCTTATAATTAACTGCATTGAAACAATTATTTGGGAAAATGTACAACAATCTCGTTAACTTTTGCTAAATGTTCGAAATTACTTGTTCCGAATGAGATTTATGCGCCGTTACCGAGTGTTGGCAGGCATTGCCCATAGAAATGGGAGGCACGGATTTCCTAATTAGTTTTGCTATTGAAATCGTTTATGAAACTAGGAGAGTATTGAACATGTTAGCAAAGTTATGAAATATAAATGCCCGAAACTAAATAAATAGATGCCATAAACAGCAATGGAGGAACAATTACTTGCGAATTTGATAACTGGATGCGGTTAGCTAACTTCTTAATTGGAAATGTAGGATGTGAGGCTATCAAGATCTTAAAAATTATATGTCTAGTCGCATTCAGAAGTGACAGTCCTAAAGTTTAAATAACGCTACGCGCAAATAGCCAGTGTTTAGTAGGAAGGACCGTGGGGATTTTCTCGGCCAATTCCAATTACTGCTAACTTCGTATGCTTGCACTGACTCAATGAATTTCTTAAATAAGTTTCTATTAATTTTAATTTGGAAAAACTTTCTAAGAGCTACTACCGCATTTGGATAATATTCTTACACAAATATTTAAGCATTTTCGAATTATCAAGCAGTTCTTCTTGCAGATCATTCCCATTGATCTGATTCTCTTTGTACAGAACATATGAGTTGAGAACTGGTACAGTCATTTGCAAGTTTGTATTCGTCTAAATTTTTAAGATAGTAAATGACATACAAAAAATCGAAATTGTTGTTATGTGTTTCCAAAAGTCCTTGTCCAAAATATAATAGAAAAAAATTATTTTAAATTTCTTCGCTTCTGTAGAAGGTTCATTGTCAGCTTCTTCATAATCAAACAGAGCTTTTTGCGTCTAGTCTTATCTTCAGTTTCAGCACAGGAAATTCTGTACTGCATTCTAGTTTTTCTTCAATTTCGTGTGCAGCAATTTTCCAGCTGATTGTACCCAGTTTTATGGTAAGTTCGTACTTTTTTTCTTTTTAAGATTTCTGATTGCATTCTTACACAATTAAGTAAAACATTTTTTTGAGTACCCTGATTATGTTGTCTGATGCAGCCGCCCACATCTTTGCATCACATCACCGCACGACCTGTTAGCAGGTTATTTTTGTAGAAAAGTTTAATAAATGTCTATACCTGCATGAGTAAAATACAACAATATATGTAAATGAAATTTAAAATGATAAAAGATTTCACTCAAAGTGCATCCTGCAGAAACCTTTTAGTATTCAACACAAATGAATTACTAAATGCATCAGCTATGCTCCATACCCTTCAGTAAATAAAAGCTGGAATAAAACCAAGAAAAGCAACAAGAAACTAGAAAACAAGAGAGAGCAAAAAGTTTATACTCAATCGTGTCGGTCTTATTTTCCTTTTGGGCGTGAATTAGGATCTGCAAAGTATTAAGCAGTGCAGAAGACGAGAGAAGAAGAAGGAAAAAAAAGAGAAACGAAAAGAAGGAAAACTAGAAGGAGGATAAAAGTAAAGTAAAACTTGCAAGTCGCAGTCAAAGTCACGTCTCTTTCTTTTCGCAAAAACTTTCGATAAGCTGAATGGCGATAATCAAATCGAACAAGTTGATAATAAACTTTCCATCTAACTTTTTCTATTCCATTCGAAACTCTTCATTGGCAATATTTTGCATTTCTGTTTCGCGCAACATATATGTAAATTCGATTTGTTTATTGCTGCTGCTTGGAATAAATATTAAAAATGCTTCGTCTCAAATGCAAGCAGCTTTCGAAATCTCAACAGGGATGGAATGTTAATCTTATTATTTCAATGTTTCAATACTCTTCGAATATGCTATACGATATCGATGGATTTAATGCAACGTGTTTTATTAGGCTGGCAGATTTTCCGATAATACAGCGTCGGCTTTAGTTAGACGACAGTTCATATATAATCGGCAAATTGTGGGAGGGTTATTCTTAGTTATATAAGAATATAAACAATGTCAATTAATCATTAAATGAAATTATACCTAGCAGTTAATTTATTTCGAGGTCGACTATTCAATTAATCAACACCAAAATATTAGCAAATTATATTTTTGATAAATGATACAATAAAACTTGTACTAAGTATTTGAAGTATTCAGGAACATACTAACTCGTATACGATCATGTCCGAAAACCAACGAGTATGTGGAATAAGTGACTTCATTAAAAAAATAAGAAAAACGAAGAGCAATCTACAAAGTAAACGTAAATTCGAAATCAATTAAACGTTTTCGTTATAATAGAATCGAACAAGATTCATAGACAAAAACGAAAATTATAGTAGTTTTGATTTCGGCATCCGCATATTGTTAATTTATGAGCATATCAAACCGGCAAATGTAAATCCAACACTGGTTTGTTTATAAATTGCGGACGGGTGGTAGGCACCATTCTGCGTAACCATGAACCATGACTGTTATAACAATTTGTTTTTGCGCGAGCTGCGCTCAACGCGGCCACCCCGAAATCGGAACGCACGTACATGGAGAACGAATTCGAGATTTATGATAACTGCGGCATCATGTGCAGCTAGGGATAACTCGTACGAGTGTAACCTGCAATAATTCAAAATCCTACACCTACGCAAGCGAGCGTATGATGCATGTAAGTACCGAGTGGATGTACAATGCGTGCATAAGCATCGAGTCCAAACACCGAATGATGGCTAAAATCGAACGTTTTGCCATGATGGCAACCTCTTTTTTTTTTTTCAAATCCCCGATCGACTCGGTTTTATGGTACGGCTTCATTTCCGAGATTCCTTAATTAACAGCAACTTCATTAGTAATTTAATGTGTCCGCCTCGGCATTTCGGCAGTAAAACAAAGCGCATTCCAGCAATTTACTATGCAAATGGAGTAAGTAATACAATGTTGTGTAGTAAGTACAATAATATGGGTTTAACTTGCTATTAACACTTTGTATATAGGACGTAATACATAAAAGATTTGTTCAACGTTTGAACAACGTTTGAAAGGGTAACCAATTATTGCTGTGAAATCGATACAAATAAAATAAATTTCAACATCATTAATGTTAACTATATCGGAAATTGCAATAAACGAAATATTTATGCGCCTAAGGCAATTCCAGTTATATCAACAATTGCGATTTTGATTAATGATGGTATTCACAGTGCTGTAACAAGGTTAAGTATAATAGTTTTAAGCTTAAACAAATTAAAAATTATTTAAATTTAGTCTCATCTGCATAGAGCAGAAATTGTTCAACTTTCACCCTGCGAGACCGGGTCTCGCTGGTTTTCCTTCAAGTTTTTTGTTCTTGTAAATTACTGGGATAGGTTGCAAGCCCATCGATCAATCCTCTTCATTGTCCATTAATTTGGAAATGCGCGAGAAGTGCAAGTTTTTTATAATTACTGACCGCTGGATCCTCATATTGTTAACACAAAAGCCAAAATCTATTGAAATGAACAGTAAGCTTTGTTTTGTTACATTTTTGAGATATCGCCGACTTTACTATTTGTGTCGGCAAAAACCTTGATACGGCTCTGAGTGTGCATAGTATTTTCTTTTAACTAACAGATTATGATAAATAAGAATATATTAATCCCAAAATATTTATTACGTCATTAAGCCGACAGATAATCAATGCCATGTTATCAATATTAATCCCTTCGGTTATTCATACCCCTCATTTATCAGCAATAATTAGCGATATCATGACAAGGGAAATATGATTTTATTAGGTTTACATTATATAAGGTCGGTCGTTTAGAGAAAATTTACATTCTCATTCTAATCAGACCAGATGATCAGTTTTATTCATGCACCTATAATTGGCAAAATTATTATTTTAATATTTATAGCTATAGTAATGAATGTTGAGGGAATACAGAACAACCGATAATTGCCTCAAACAATCAAATAACGCGTAAATGAAAACCTTGTACCAATTCAATTTCAAATTTAATATTTTTACTGTGTTCGCCCTGAAATATATACCACAAAGGGATGACAGGAATATAACACATGTGCAATTACACACACACACACACAACACAATAATTTTAAATTAGCGTATAAACCCAAGCTTTGTAGCTCTTTATAAGAACCCGGAGCTGAAATAAAAATAGAAATGTAACATGAAACAAGATTGTTTAAACACCTTGTATAATAAAATTGACGCTGTGCGCACTATTCGCTTTTTGATTAAAAAAGCACACGCACACATCAAACAGGACAAAACCAAAGCTTTCTGAACAATTAAACATTGATTTTTCCCACTATGTTAACTTCTCTTCCTGAGAAACTACTCTGCGAAGGCTTAGTGATAGGTGAACAAATGTTCTGAGCTAAAAAATAAACAACAATGATTAGGCAGCACAGCAGCAGCACCAACAAACAGGGCAAAAGACGAGGACTAGAACAACAACGAGAAACAGAGAGAAACCAGTGGAGTCTTTTAGTTTAAGGGAGCCAAGGAAGTGAACAAATCCAGGCAATTTGAAAAGTTTGCAATCTTAAGAAAGGATTTCGGATGAGGAACAAGAAGCGATGAAGTTTCTATTTTATCAGCTTTTTTCCATGCTGCTCGTAAGTGTAGTAAATTGAAAAACTTGCCGAATAGTTCTGCGTGTCAATGAAATAAATTATTAAGAAATAAAAAGCAAGTTGAAACTTATAGGTTTATTGATAGCCATTTGAAAGTTTAGCCTGAAAGAGCGGCGCTCGAACTTTTTAGAGATAAGAGTGGAAACGCACGCACGCACTCACACAAATAAGCTGATATGAGAGAATGGCTAACAGGATAAAATTATAAAAGTTAAGAGTAATTGTTATAATTTAATTATATTTATCTTAATTATAGGCCCATTGTTTCTATAAAAAGTTGCCTGAATATAAATTTATGTTTTGTGGCGTATTTTCAGATTAAATTAAACATATAATTAAAAAGTGCTACATTTGCATTTTTTACTTTGTTTATAAGCATTAAATTTATAATGATTGATTGTAAAGAATTTTTTGTTTCAATCGATAATTTAGGCTGGGCGTAAAACACTTCCACAAGCGGGAGACTGACAGGGCACTATCCCAAAATATTATTTAATTTGTCCGAACCTACCTCATTACTTTTCCGGATTTACCCTACAATTGCACACTTTCGAAGAAATGGTTTTTGGTCAATATTTGATTGAGATGAAGCTACTGCAATTTTTAGTTTGAGATTGAACCAAATTGTAGTTGTTACGTTTCACTGCACTCCGTGCAGTTTCCCGTATCGTTCGATGACGCGAGGGTGTCGATAAGGTACGCAATAAAGACAACTAGTAAGTTCGGTGGACAAACTGATACACAGTCAA
>JARJDU010040378.1:0-10798 GCA_030264695.1 Lissagria laeviuscula
ACAATTCAACTGGAATACATATTCCTTCCGTGTTTATTGGTCAAACAGATGGATTCAACGTGCATGAAATATATGCCAATAATTCAGAGTATTTTGTTATCATCAATTCGGAGACCCGCGTAAATTGGAATAAATTACTGATACCGTTCCTGATTGTCGTTGGAATATGCTTTTTAGTCATGGTTGTGTTTATGGTTAGTATTAATATATTCTACTTATTACCTCAAAGATTACATAAATATTATGCAGTAAGCAACGATATTAGGTTTAATAGAGATAATGCGTTCCTAAATTACCTCGGAGGTCTCGGTAGAGCGAGCAAAATGTTAAGTCACGTAGTCAACGAGCTAATAGAGTAACTTTTGATTTAAAGAACGCTAACGAGGTGACAGAGATCACACAACCTCAAATCTTCAAGTTGCTGGTTGCCGCTTTGAGATTTATTTTCAAGTTACATACGTTTTTCTGATTTCTTTAAAAATTGTTTTAACAGCACTGATTTTAAATGTAGTTGGTCAGGTTTTGAAACAAATATATCAAATTCTAGATTATAATCTCCCAGCTAACATACATACGGTGGCCGCCGGACGGGCCAACGTCTTTTGGCCGATTCGGAAACGTTGGTACAACGTCGAAAAAAGATAAAAGCCCAAACAAAAATGCGTCGACGTAAGATGGTTGGCCAGTAGTTATGGCCATCATTATTCTGACATATTGCCATCAAAGAAAATGCATACCTCAAACGCAGTTTAGCATCGAGCTTCGTGTTTGATCGGGCCGGTTCTGGGTCCATACGTCATTTGATTACAAAAAGGAATTTCCCGAATGGGATTTTTCTGTTTTGTTAATTAAGACAAGATCTATATTTAAATTTGATTTATGAATTTAATCTACAATTTAAATGATAATTATTTCATTAAATACTGAATTAAATTTGTTATGTAGATCAGTCGTTATCTATATTCAGTTTTATTTACTTACTCAACACCTACTTGAATAATGTCAATAATGTAATTGTTAACTCTAATATTAGGACAACATTGTTTCATAAAATTACATAACACATTGTTTTGTGTTTAATTTGGATTATGACTTAATTTAAATGAACTTCAAACATTAAACTCATTCAATTACCATGACCTAATTTCAACCATTTTACTTGCAGGTGATAAAGTTTATGCGGGACAGACGACGACAACGAAGAGAACGTTTAAGTTCTTCGGCTCTGAACAAAATTCCCATACATAAATTCCTAAAAGGCGACCCATATGAAACTTGCGCAATATGTTTGGATGATTATGTAGATGGAGAGAAACTACGTGTTTTACCATGTGCACACGGTATGCATTAATAAATTAATTAATCAAACTTACAAACTGCATATTGACACTTTTTTTGTTTTGTTTTGTTTTGTAGCATATCATTCAAAATGTATTGACCCATGGTTGACGAAAAATCGACGCGTATGTCCAGTATGCAAGCGTCGTGTATTCGCCCAGAATGAGACACCATATTCTGATTCGGAAAACGACACAGACACTGAAGAAAACGAAACTAGACCCTTATTACGACCAGGACCTCGGGGTACGCAAGGTGGAACGTTTCCTCGTACAGGTATATTCAATCTCTTGGCTCAAGCCCAAAGTAGAGATCCAACCAATTTGGCATCAGATCGACACAGCATCAACGGAGAATACGAAGAAGCGGTATCAGATGGATACAGTACTGACTCTACATCGACTGGCACCTCTGACGAAGGTGCAGAGTTTGTAAGTGCTGGGACAATGACTTCCTTTTTGAAAACGATTCAAGCGACAGTGACACCTGAACCCGTTGAAATTATCACAACATCAAATACATCTAATGAAGAGAATGATACGGATATTATTGTGTAAATTTGCAATTTAGGATTGGTAATTAGATAGAACGCTGAGTGTGAGGATTTAATTCGGGTTATTTTTATACACGATCATAATCGGCAGGTAATTTAATGTATGATTGCGACTGGTGAGGATTTTGTTGATGAGTGAATGTCGAATGTCTGCTGCTGAATTTAAATTTGCTTCAAAAGCCATTTCGTAATCTCCTCTCATTTAAGTTTTTATTAACATATTATTGGCATATTCTGTTTTTACCTTGAGGTGCTAATTTGGTTTTCGAAGAAGAAGCTGTTGTTGAATGGAAAACCTTTAGATTAACTTTAATTTAAACCAAAGATGATTTATTAGTTGCCTTGTTGATACACCGATTTCTTTTAAATGCATTGACCATCGTTTATTCAGAATTTCTTCTTAAAAATTACATCTAAATATAAATTTAAGTTGTTAACAATAAATAAATGATGTACCTTTAACTGAAGCATGTAAAAACTATTGTAATAAGAATATATATATATTTTATGTCAATGATTAAAGATATATAAGTATTCTTAAATCAATTAATGAGAATCGGTAGCAAGAAACAGGCAATTTACGAAGTTTTGACCAAGTTTTGATGATGACGCAATTAAAGCAGAATACATTGTCCATGTGATTTATAATATGATATGAAAAAATAATTCTTGAACCATCATATGATGTAAGAGGGTTTCAAACATAGTATAAGTTAATTAGTATAATATTGTTTTTATGCGCCTAAGAAGTTTCAAATTTTGACATTTAAGAATGGAAAAATATTTAAACGACAATTTATTAGTACTACTATAAATGGATGTTGTCTTATTATTTTGTTGATGAATGTATGATTAGAGAAAAGAACATTTTAACAATCAATATTAATAGATTAATGAAATAATTTGTTTGATTGTGCGAGCAATGTATATATTATGTAATTTAGGTTAATTCTGCGCATTAAAAACATTGTATATACACAAATGATTGATTGGTTTCATACAGGTATCTGATCTGTGGTTTTATCATTTGAATAAGAATCTTGATCTTAAAAAATGTTACGCATATTCTATGTGCATTCTTGGTTGCATAGGTTAAAATACTGAAGTTTACTTTATTGGTACAGTCTTGTATGAGAACTTTTATGTCATGTATATATAATTAATACTCCGTTCTTTAATTACCTCCAAAGTCTCGGAAACTACTTTTGTGATCTTTAATGAAACACGGAGCTATCAGAGGTACCTCTGCTCTGCGTTCTTAATCTCCCGAGCGATGAGATCGAGGAAGCCTTGTCTCCTCCAAGACTACAGAGCGAGCTCGGCGATCCATTGCTAGAGTCTGCGCAGTATGCTTTACCTGCTGAAAATTATAATCTAGAATTTGTTATATTTGTTTCAAAATCGGTCAGTTTGTTCTTATTATGTTTAAATTGAGTATTGTATTGATTTTCACAAAAAACGTATTTAAATTGAAAATACATGTCAAAGCGGCAACCAGCAACATGAAGATTTGATGCTATGTGAAAGCTCGATCTTCTCTGTTCTTTAATTCAAAAGTTTCTCGATTAGCTCGCTGACCACGTGACCAAATATTTTTCTCGCTCTACCGAGCACAAGGAGGTAATTAAAGAACGCAACAATTATATTATAATTTGAATCTGTTATTAATTAAAAAATATTTATATAAATCTGTGTTAATTCTTTATTTTCCAAACCTATTAATATAATCCACAAATTTTATTCTCTGCTTTAATTCTTTAAAATCTCTGCAATATAAGGATCAGTTTTATATATTTTATTAATCTATGATTTTATTAAGAATTATAATATTTTTTAAATTATGCACCTAATTATATATAGCTTATATAAGTTCCTACAAACTCACGAAGAACAAACAATTAAATTGTAGATTGTTTATCAAATGTATGGCATGTTTGAGATTCGCCTCACGTAGTCGTCCTTTTCTTTTAAATTATTTTGCCGATAATTTCGCAAAAATCGAAGTGGTGCCCGAAAAAAGATGAAGTAAACTATTTCAACGGCGCTTAAAAAGCTGAATCCTAGAAATAGACCAAGTAGCCCACCAGTATTTGCTAAAATAAGTATAAGATTAATTTTTAGAGTTAAAATACAATTTTTGTTATTAATAATGAGCAATTTAAAGTTTTCTCTTAACATGGTGAAAATTAGTCTGAAAATAAAAAGTTGGAATATGATATATTTTTATGAGAAGTTTTGAGATTCTAAGATAATGTAATGTATTAAAAAAATATAATAAAATAATCAACAAATTTTTGGCCTAATTGTGTATTTGCATGTCCAACTCAAAGTATACTAAGGTGACCAGATGTACTGCTTTCGGCAAAGCAGTTCTTCATTGAGATAGTCTGTACTGTCATACTACTTTGCGCATAATATGGTTAAAAATAACTGAACGCCCCCCAGAAATAGAAATCATCATCATCATCAAAAACATATTTGATGTCAATTTTGGGTTGTATTGCATTTACTGGGGGTCTATAAAAAATTCGTCATATTTAATGTACTACTTTTGCGTTTAAAAAATCTGGTTACCTTAAGTATAAATAAAAACAAGTAAACGTGTTTCATATTGAGCATGTATTCTAAACTGTTCAGTATTCTCATGTTGTTACAGGTGATTGTAGTGCGTTCAGGATTTATTTATTTTGTGAATCAAAGAAGGTAAGAATTTCTATTTGTACATTATAATACTTAATCTTAAATCGTATTATTTTAAGTAAACTATTCATATGTATCTTACGTATACTTACATAAGAACTCTGAAAATCCATACATTACGGCTTTTGTTTGCTTCGTGAATTTATCGGACTCGAAGTAGAAATGCACAAGCGCCATGTTTTCACTAAAGTGAGTTTGTTTGTCAGAAGAAGATAATATTAATTATCAGCAAGAGAAAAGTACTTACGCAAAATACTTATAGGTGACATTTTTATACAAGTCTTCAGAAGCTGTTACATGTTTTGAAGTGATTTTGCCAATGGACATTGAATCCGTTTTATAACTTACATCGTTGCAACTAGGGACGCAATGACACATAGTTCTAAATTATAAACATACCAATTATTACTAACTTTTGAATTACTACATATTCTCATAATACAAATATTTATATTACCTTTCTGGTGTAAATCGATCAATCACATTCTTTGCGTCGTTGCTACATTGTTCCATTTCTTTATCACAAATTGGTGTGCCTTCAAGTCCTGTAAAAACAGAAAAATTTAAAGATTTGAGATTCTTCTAATATATAAAGCAAAAGCCCGGGCAATTGATAACCGGTGGTCTCAATTTTATATTTAACAAACTTTGCCTAACTTGCTTGCTAGTTAATCAGGCCACCAGCCCGCCGAACAAATGCCCGATTTCACGCAAGTCCAGTCCGCCCCTGAACTCAAAGCAAATAGGAATTTTGGGCCTTACCACATATGAAACTAACACTTCAAATAACCATTTAATTATTATGTATTTAGCGTATGACTAAACGTGGTAAAAAGTATAAATTGATATATCTCTTCACACATATTGCAGATATTGTTACAGAAATCACAATTACAAAAAACACAGACTTTTGTGCAGCAAAACAATGATTTAAATTATCTTTTGTTCGTTATATTGTTCTCAGTATATAATACAGCCAGACTGAACAACTTTTCCTGTCCAATTGAATTCTTACATAGTTTTTTACCCGTTTAAAGACCAAAAAGAATTTCTCTACTGACACATTACATACTGGGATATAAAAATATACTTTTAAAATGATTTGAACATTCGGGAACGTTTACAAAAGCTTTTTTTAAATTGCCTTACGCATTTACAAAAATGACTGTTAATTTTCTTTTTCTGCAAAATTAAGGAATTTCATCAACTCTACCTCGAAGTTATTTTCATCATTACTCTGGGTACATGAATCAAACTCAACTGTTTAGCTTACTTTTAAATTTAGGCTCATAAAAAAACACATTTTTTAAAAAGGTTGTGTATGCATCATTTCGACTTCAAATTTATCACAAAAAACATTAAATGAATTAACGATAAATCCTTAGTGGACATTACTGCTCTAGAAGATTCTACATATTTATAAGTATTGCAGGTATATATTTTAGCGAATAGCAAAAGGGATTGAGAAGATTAGCTATCTTTATGTTTCAGTAAACTGTGTGTGGGTTAATGAGTTTTGGTCTTGAAGCTTGAAATGCATTTTTTTGTTTGCCCAATAAAATATTTTAAGAAATTAACTCTTTGGGACTGGAATTTTGAGAACCCGCAATGCGCGCCCTCCCCCAGAATTTGTCTTTTTTGCTTAATGTGTGAAGCTCCACTTAGTCTTACTGTTTGAAGACTTCTAAATATAATGAAGTCAAATACTCACTTGGTAAATAGAACGGTACACAATTGCATCTGTCATATGTATAATTAGCTTGACATTCCAATCGACAGTTTTTCTCGGAATATACATTATAAAAGCGCAGATGACGCTCTCGTGTAAAGAAACATTGCCGTTTTTCAATAGGAATATTCCTCACATTAGGTACAGCTTCTCTTACATCAGGCAAAATTGATATCCTCGTCTCATCACCAGGAGCCAAAAGAAATCCAACTTCTGCAATTTTTGGTCGTTCTGTTGGATTCGAGAGTAATATCTTAAACCCTATACTATTTGTTGACGTGCAACTGTATTCGTTCAACTGTGCGTCTAACAAGAGCGTTAATCCAAGTGCTTGTCCTTGCCCTTCACTTCTGTAGGGATAATAGTGTATCGGTGTGTCACCGTAGCCATCTTCAGGGTTCCAATTGATGATATCAGGTGGAAAATACCCAATATCAGTTCTAAAAGATAATGATATTAATTACAACTATGAAAAGTAATATAACAGTATAAAAATTATTTAAACTAGTGGCGTAGCTATCATGGGGCAACTCGGTACCGAGGCCGAAACACCGAGCCATCGTGAGCCCCGGGACATTTAATTTACGTGCACGGAAAATGTTTTCCGCGCCACCTATCCAGCCACCCGGGCTATGAAGCACTCCAAAAACCTCCACCACTCGCTTATCAGAACCCTCCACTAAGCAGCGGGTTTGTTGGAGAGCTGAGCCCCGGAACATTTAAATAATATGTAAACGCCGCTTATATAGTTTAAAGGCTTTTCAGCTTTACTTCAAACTCTTTCCCCGCTTGCTTACCAGAACCTTCCACCGAACAGCAGGTTTGTTGGGAAACTGGCTCGTATCTTCCACCGATTGCCTCCACGATTTCAACTTCTTCCAAGATCCGACCTATTAACCTTGATGTTCAGGTTATCCATGGTATCGTTTTATAAGGCAACAGATGCACTTGCGCAACCGTACATGCCTCCCCGCTAATTGTCATGCCTTAATAGGTTACTAGTTTCGCTCCCAATGCTGTCCGGAGCACGTGGGCCTTAGCGTAAGCTGCAGAGGGATTGCTACGCTATCATCAGCGCGGAGCTGTTGTCATATGCGGCTAAGATACCTCAGGATCTGCTTATTTCTCCTGTCACCAGGTAGGCGATTTGCAGCGGTGCATTCCGCGATCCGAGCTGCTGTTGCCCACACATCTGCTCTTCTTCTAACTAAGCACAATGTTTTTTTCTTTTCTTTCATAGCACGGGGGCTATTACTCCTAATTCTTAAGTGCAAGACCTCTTCGATTAGAGTAGGCACCAGAAGAGTTGCTAAATCTTCAGCAGCGCGAAAGCTGCGGTAATATGCGGTAAGACGAAGTTGGCTCCCATAGCGACTGATGGTGAGATATCAAACCCACTAGCTGCCTGAAGGGAGACCAGACACTTGTGCGACAACTGCCGTTTGCGGCGTAGAAACATCTAAGATTTGCCTAGAACCTCGTTCACTTGCGCGCCAAGCGTTCATGGGTGTAGCGTAGAAACCTCCGAAACGTGCAGCGCTTCCAACGAGCAGCATATCCCTGTGGTTAACGCCACTGACCTCTCTGTTTATAACTGCGGATACCGCGAGAAGGAGAGGTTTGGCCAGAGGACAGAAGCTTTATCTTGCGCGAAATCCTGTTCTATAAAAGAGGCTATACGGGACATTATTATTATTATGATACTACCATTATTGTGTTTTAGGAGCTGTACCTAGCCGAGAAGGCCCTAACCAGCTCCTGTTTGTGATCTTTCTATGCTCAAGATTGTTTCGAACAGTGTGCCTGAACCGATATCAGCTGTGCTTCCAGTAAGTGCAACATGCGGTGCACTGGTAGACACCGCGCGTACTCTCTAACTTCCCCACTACCACCACGAATAGATCTCCTCCCGAGATCAGTCCTCCTCAGCCAGGTCTTCGGCTTTCCGTGGTACCGTATTACGGAGACGGGTGCTCCGAGTTCGTCACCAATCCATTTTACTGCAGGCAGTAGTCGAGGCTATACGGGACGGTCAATATATTGATATATTAGAACTTTTATGTAGAAGGGAGCTCCAATTTTATAATTTGCCCGGAGCATCGTCTATGTTAGCTACGCCACTAATTAAAACTACATAAAAATAAGAAATATACAAGTTATCGCGCAGTAACATATATAATGGTAGACTGTTAAAGGAACAGCAGTATCCTTCGTCAGTAAGAACTGGATTTATTAACTTGCTGCATTCGTGGTCAGTGCCATTCCATTTACATAGTTTTATCATATCGTCGCATTTCTGGTTAACTTCGATTATAAACTTTTTAACTACTTCCCAATCTTTGGTGGCATTGTCATTATTATTATGATTATGATTCGGTTTCGAATTACATAAGTCAGCTAAAAGACTTTTATGTATGCTAGAACTACATAAAATTGGTTAAAAATTGATTAGAAATAGATGATACAAAACTTACTCGGATTTTTCAATTTGGTCAAATTTAGATTTTAGTGCCAAGTTTACATTGCAAATGGTAATTGCCGGAAAAGGAATATCCTTTACTCTGGCTAGCTTGGGATCGAAGCTGATAACCATTGGACTCGTATTGAATTTGTCATAAATTGAGACTATGAAATAGATTGCAAAACAGCAACCACTTAGGAATGCGCCAAGCCAGAACAATCTAAAATCATAAGAAACAATAGTAAGAATTTGCATATTTACAAGGTAAAAACTTTTTACTCTAAATTGATCTTCAGCAGGTCCATCGAAATTAAAGTTTAAATTTGACTCAAAATTTTTGAAGAAATGATTCAGATCACTCAAATTAGTGCAATATAACTCACTAAACTTAGTGAAATCAGCTCAGTGCAGAGTTCCAAAACGCATTTAATTTAAGACTGTTATTACTCAAATTTGGATTTTACAGAAAAATAAAAATACTGGGATTTGATTCAAAATGTATATCTTTTTAAGTATTAAACATTTAAGAACTTAAAACATCAAAGTAATAACACATACATTTTTACAACATTAGATAAAAGTAATAAAATAACTATCACTACATCTATCAATAACTGAAGTAAATAAACGTTAATTAAAATTCTAACATTTTAGATAATATTAGTTAACTAGTAATGTATTGCGTGGCCGACACGAGTATTAATGAAGAAGATTCATTAAAACAAATAAATTGAGCGTATGCAGGTAAATCATTCTTATCTTAAAAAACACAATGCTCATCTCTATCTGGTTTGGTTTGGAAACCTGAAAGGTATAGCATTATCAACTGTCTGCAATTCAGCCAGAAATTCCATAATACAAAATCGATTGTATTTTAAAGTTTAGCTTTAGCACATCTGAACGCAAGAAAGTACTCTTATGCCTCGGTTTAACAGACCCCGATTAAACGGATATCGGCTTTAACGGACAAATTAGAGTTTGATGAACAGAGTGTGCCATTGATGGTGTTATAACAATACAACTGATTTGGGAACGTTTTAGACTGTTATGATCAAATTGTGATCATGTGATTAAGCACAATAACAAGAGTTTTAATTAAATTGGTTAAATCAATTGAAATTTTATGGTTAATTGTCAAAGATAGCTTCTTGTGAACAGCTGATGTTCTCGTTGATTTCTGTGTGAATGCGCGTAGACAACTTAATTATTTTCGAAGTACATGTATGTATGAATAGACTTTCGATTTAACGGATATCTCGTTTAACGGACATGGGTCGTTTTCTATTTGTCCGTAGAATTGAGGTATGAGTGTAGATGGTTACAGAAAGTGCAATTTACATTTTCTTTGATATTACGCAAAACTCAGATAGGAGGTAATAATGCACAATTCACTAATATCTCTGGACTGAATTGATTTGATTCTTTATTTATTTTGTCGCACAGTTTTATTCAACACTTATTACTGTACCACTAACTAAATTTGCGCCTAACTGAGACTGAATCACTCCGACTGCAATTGTGCAAGATGCAGGATGCAGAAGAAATGAGCACGATCATTTCTTACATGGCAGCCAGAGACGCGTTTGGTACAGTCGAAACCCTAGGCGCCTATAGTTTGCGGTGATGCAAAATCAGTCATTCAAGTGCAGTCACACGATTAGGGAAAATAAAAATTTCATTGATGATAAGGCCTCCTAGGCGCGAGGCCCTACAAATCTTGGGACCCTATGCTCATAGGTAAATTCACTTTGAAATGAGTTAATCTAAATATTTTCTAGAAAATACAACAATAGAACATTACCAATATTAGAGTTTTTTAACACTATGCACTGTAAAAATTTAACTCGACACACATATTTTTACCGTGAAGGTAACTTACCGTTCGACAATACTTAAATTACTATCCCCGACGTATTTCAAGCCGTGCAATGTAGTGGAATCGAAATATTCATCGATGCCTTGGTACAACTTTCCGAAATATTTCTTACATGATCCTTGCTTTTGGTTCATATCACGC
>JARJDU010040380.1:0-15454 GCA_030264695.1 Lissagria laeviuscula
GTCGCACATATATAGATGTATGGTGTGGTATATAATTCGATGGAAGAGAAGAGTTGAAGAGCCTCTGGAGGCATTTGGTCGGCGTCTCTTTGCATACTAACAACAATCGACCCCCGCTGATCTTTTACGAGGCGGTGCGGCAAAAGCTTCGACTTGATTCTACGCCGCGCCGTGTAGATGTTGAAGAAGAAACTCTGAATACGAAACGAAGCATCAGCTTCGTTCCGTTATGCTTGGTTGCTGCCAAATCTTCGCTCGATTGCCTAATAAATTTTGCTCTAAACATCCGCAAAGAAATGTTTGCTATGTTGGGGGTTAAGTGAATTTGCGGATTGACTTTTTCGGGTAGGTAACAGCAGCCCGTCAAGAATTTCAAACTTTCCTAAGTTTAGGTCGAGAAGCTAACTGATGTTGCCATACTGAAGAGGAAAAATGCCGACCAGGCGGAGAATTAATGCATACCTGGAGTATTATCTCTTCTGTTAAGCTAAACAAATGATTTGTTTATTTTATATTTGACTTATTGATATTTTTTATTTGTAGATTCACCGTACAGGACAGCAATCAGTGGCGCTGTGTTGAAGATGCAAGAGGATGGAAAATTGTACAAGCTGAAAGAAAAGTGGTGGAAGAAAATGCACGGCGGCGGCAAGTGCTCGGTAATAAAAAACTTTATTGTCTTCGTTTTCCTCTGGTCCCCTCGAAACAAGCATTCCATTGCGGGTATAGCATTTTGGGCCTTTCTCACATTATATGTCATAATGTAATAATGGACGGATCCATTAAAAGTTCCCTTTTGTACAGATAAATGAGAATAACCGGGTTTTCGCACTTTGCCGTTCCATAACTTGAGATACATCAGGTGATAAAATTCGTTATAATTTTCCCATTTGCGATAGAATTTCATTCATTTCTTTAGCGTTTTATTAACATTTGATATGGGTATGGTTTTTAGGATTTGATACTAATATTGTATATAAAATAGGGTAGGTAGTCAGATAAAATTAGACTGTGATGATAAAATGGTTATTAATCTGTAACATTATTCTTCGCTTACCCAATCAAAAAGACGAACTTTCTTCCCTGAAAAGCGGAAAGTAAAATTTTTTGGGAAGTAAATGTAAAAACGATCGATTTCTCTAGGGAAGTAAATTATCCGCTGTCGTCGACGTGCAGCAGTCTAGGAGGTAAAACAATACACGGCACGCACCTTGCAAATTTTGTTAATAATAACAGAATTGAGTGAAGAAGCGTTGAGTGCACTTCGGGAGATAACGGCTATCACAGCTTTTACTCCGCTTCGCTTTGGGCAGCAAACTTTCCTCTCACTCTAAAATTTATCGTTCTATTCTTGGCTAAACAGACAGTCGTAGTATTAATAGGTAGTTGTCAAATTCAATTTTTAGTCACAGGCCACCCAAAGTCAAATGACAGTCCAAAATATAAATCCATTATTATCATATAGCAACATAAAATATGCCTTAAGTAAATACTATTGTACCCTTAAAGAATTGATTTCTTTTTCTTGGACCGCCTTCCTTTCATCTTGAGAACCAAGAAAGAAAAAATCAGTGACACATTTCAAGAAATGGAAATATTTCGGCATCGCTGTCCAAACAAGTCATTGGACATATATATCTATAGCTTAAGCACACGCATGCAAGCAAGGTGCGAATGTCCATTGTTCGCATCGGGCGTGTTTGCAAAATGTTTCAATTCCCCAATGAGTCGCCCTCAGCGTGGGTGCTTTCAGATAAATATCCATATAAATAATGCTGGCGAGGCGAAAAAAATGTGCGGTCCGCGGACAACAAACAGATGCCGAAAAGGACGCGCACGGCGGTCCCCGCGCGTCATAGATGGTCAGCGTGTGCGCTCGCTCTACATGGACGTGCGAGATGGATCTCTTGTTAAACCAACAAGGCACCGAAAGTGACGGGCCGTGCATATTGCATCCAAGAGATAAACATCGCGACGTCGAGGCGGCGTTGCTTGTTGTGCATGTGTGTACAAAACATTCAATTGTCCGGAAAGGCGCGCAAACAAGGTGGTCGTTTGGTCGCTGCCGCTCTTTTTCTCTTGGCTGCATGAAGGACTTTCGAGAAGTCGCGATGTCATCGTGAGGTGTGGGCAAGGAATGCTTTAATTTGAAAACACTTACTTCTTTTGCTTATGTAATGTGTTCAGTTTACACTCAAATTTTACAATTCTGCAATCGATTAATCTGCGTGTTGAGCTTGATGCTCATCATTTTCATCTATTGTCAAAAGCAGGAAATGTTGACTGTTTGCTCATTGGTTGTCACATGCTGTGCTCGTTACAGGCGCTGAAGCATTCCGGGGACGAGACGGCGACCGAGCTTGGTATCGACAACGTCGGCGGCATTTTCGTAGTGCTGGTGGGTGGCATCGCCACGGCGCTTTTGATCGCCATCGCAGAGTTCCTCTGGAATGTCAGAAAAGTTGCCGTCACTCAGCACGTAAGTCCAATGATAACATCTCCTGTAGTTCCTGGTAAATTGGACATTCCATTCCAATTTCTATAATCTATAACCCACTCCTTCTCTACCATGAAAATTAATCAACCTAACGATAAAGCAAAAACTATTTTGTCATTTTTCAAGTACTTGAAGACTTTCTAGAATACCAAAAATTAACTATGGTACATTTTAGATTGGAGTGGGTCAAGCTTTGGAACAAGAACTCCGATTCGCCATGCACTTTTCCGTCTCTAAGAAGCGAGTGAAACCATCAAAATCCTCCGCGGGCAACACAGGTGACACCCCGCCAACCGTCACCAACTAGCTCAATAAATTTTCGGAAGAGAGCAAACTACTAACAAACTATTCAACTATTTTGGCGCAACCAACTTGAAGTCAAGTCACAAAGTCAACGCAATAAATTTTATTGCTACCTACCTCTCTTGTGCTCAGCATGCAACAAGGAAGAAGAGAAAATCGCAACAATTAAACACCGCCAGCCCTTTTTTTCGTCGTACTTATACAACACCGATTTTAAATTGTAAATATCGCCTGGAAAGAGATACCGAAGCGAAAACCATTCTTTCCGCTTCCTTTGTCCTGACGCGCATCCCTTGCGCCCGTATAATAGATCATCTAATCTGCGATCGGGCGAGGATGATGCTTCTATAAGCACGCCATAAATTATCTTCCAAATGGAGTTGCTAAACTGAGAGACTGGAACTTCATGAACGCAAAGCAAGTGGCCACACACGGACTCACCACCCACGCCCAAACAGCAGGGCGCCTTGGTACCGCCGAAAGACGAAACTAACTACATAGTACTTATTTATCTAACCCTAAAGTACTTACCTTTGCTAACTGTATTAAATTAACTTTAGTTTAGTTTAGGTGTCATGTCATTGTCGGTATTATATACATTCGCTCATAAAATTAACTCAAAAAGATAAGAAGTATGTATACCTAACATTTTAAAAAGTCATGAAAGGGTGGAAATTCCTGGAACACGCTGTATATCACCTGCGTGGCCAAATGGAAAAACGGATTACGCGCAGATAATCATAACCGATATGCATGCCCAAATAGGCTTAGCCCGCCGCAAGTCGTCGGCGCACGTTTGACAGCAGCCGATTGTCGGCGCGTCGTCGCATCTCGCCAACACTGAGCAGTAGCACTACTGAGCACGACATGCGTAAACCGGTGAGCAAGCGTACGGCAGCTAAGTCGACTTTGTTGTCGGTGACTTCTCGGTGTCGTCGCGCCGCTCGTTCTCGTCGGCGTGCTGCTTTCATCTCGTCGGAGAAGAGATGCGATGATAATGCAATAAGTTCGCCGCTAATGCGCGCGCTGCGAAAGCGTTTCTCGGATTCGTCGCATCGCTCGGCAACGAGATTTGAGAACAACTTACATTTCTAAGCGTCACCCTAATTGGATATATTCGGATTACAAGCGAAGCAAAGAGTCAAGCACACACCACCGAGAAGAATCGCGATCGGAAATTAAAATTTTAGGCATTTTTCAGCAGCGCAGCTTGTTAAGGCTTTGTGCGATGTCTGTAGATAAGTAAAGCTTAATAAGTAGTCTTTGTTGTCGGTTGTTTTAGACCGCGATGCCATTTTTGGGTCTCTGTGACAGATGTCCTCCGATCAGACAATCTCATTTATCATACTGCAGGCGCATTATTGCCGAAGTACGGGGGTGTAACGATGCAGCGGCGTGCTTTGAGTAGTAGCTGCGCTCCATATTAAGTCCGAAGACCTTCCTTCTGTTTCTTTTTAGCCATCGGCTAATTCTAGTTAGGTTGGTGCACTGTCTGTCGCCGTGCTAGGACAATATAAATATTTTGAATGTTTGGGCGGTCGGGATATTAGCAGCCTGATAGATGGGACACAGCACCGCGGTGCAATTAATTTTGGTTCTGTTCAGGGACGACGGACGCGACGCGGTTGCCCTCCGACTAGGGAATCCATCATTTGCTTTCGGTCTTTTTGGATCCTCTTCTCTTCTCTATTTGCTTAGTATCATGGGACTAAATGATTAATCAGTGGTTAGTTTAGCTGCACTGCAATAAACCGCAAACTCGTTAGAAACAGTTTGGAATTCTTTAGCTTGAGATAAAATAAATTGAAAAGGATATTTTTCCATGCATAGGCAAAGACATATCGTTCAATCATTCCGGGTTGAAATCTTTGGACCCTACGATTTGAATTCGATATGCATTTAGGATTACAATTCGATGCTTTCGCCTTCGGTTATGCAGCCATTTAGTCACGTCCGTGAGCACGTCGTCGGTCGACAATGAGCGATAACTCTCCGGAGATTGATCTGTCGCCGTGTCACCGAAGAATTCGTGAGGTGATTGAGGGCCTACGGTCAAAAATGTGCCGCCAGGCGATACATCTACTTATATAAGCTAAAAAAATTGCATATAAAACATTCTTCAATTAATCGATCACGATCATAAACTATATATGGACTTTTGTGTATAATTTGATAAGAGGAAATGTAAGATTTCCTGATAATAATTTATGCAGGTTTGACAAAGCAAGCAGTTGATTGATAATTCGATTGGTTGCGGAGGATGCTCATTGCACTGGTCTTGTTCGGATTCATGTCGGCAACACCTGTAAGTGATTTTTTGGTAATTTACCGAAGAACCAAAGAACGCAGCATGGATAAGTTGAAAGCACGCCGCCGATCGCAACCAACAAAAACAAGCTCGCGTTAACCGTACGTTACGAATTTTATCGATGCGCGTGTGTCGCCGTCTTGCGCATCCATCGCTTACTCAAAGGGCGCAACCATGAAACGCGCACGAAAAACGCTCTTAAATATGCGTGAAATGGAACTTAACGGTCGGCGATTGTCAAATGATGCAGTTTAGCGCTGAAAATTAACCGACACTACATAATTACTCTCTCTGGCATACCAAAATTCAAAAATTTCAAGAATTGCTTTTTCTATAACATTTCCCACGCACTATCTACCAATATTTATAATACTACTCTTACTACATATTCGAAATCATGGTTTAAAATTACATCTATAGTACTACCACACTATATAGTAATAATAATAATAATATATGAAAAGCTTGAGCTTTGGAGAGAAGAGAAGTTTTGAGGCTTCGGCATAATAAAAATCTCCTTCTATAAATCACATCGCATTGTTGTGGTTACCATTCAGCGTGCGCGCATTGAAGTGAAGCACGGCGAACGGTCGAAGACGCCGAAGGAAAAAGAAACCGAGAAGAAGAAAAAAGCGAATCTTGAGTGATACCAACGCTGATGCCGAGCGGTAACCGCTGATACGTGTGCGCGGCGTGGCGAAGAGAGCGAGCGCCGAGATGCGAGAGCGCGAGCGGCGAACTGGGCCATTCGAGCACGCAGGTGCGGCGGCTCCTTTCATCTCTACCTCATATTGTTTCCGGCTGCCGAGGACCTATATTATGTAAACAACGCTGCCGTTTGAAGTTGCCGACGGCCGATCGTAAACTATACCGCAAATGAGCTCGAGCTTGAGTTGAGCTCGATGCGGGAAGGTTACATGGATGGCCGCGACGCGGCGCGCTGCACGGATTTAAACTTAAGCTCACTTTAGCTAGATAAGTCGTATTTTGTATAGTTTAAAATGCGATTTAGGGGTAAATTTCTCATAATAAACGAGTTGAGCTGTAGAAATAAGCGGCAAATAAACGACAAATTGTGGCTGGTTGGCGTCGATCATTTCGGCATTTTATTAGCAATTATTAATTTTTATTCGCTGGATATTAATGTTTTAATGTTGCTGTTTTTTATGTTGCTATATCTTCGTGTTATTATTTTTTAACTGCCGATTAGACCGAGGCGCTATTATTTCTGTATTACATTTCTGAAAATTCGGTAGATATTGTAAATATTACTTCCTTCTCAGAAATCTCTAAGTAACTTTATAAAATTTATAAAGAATTTAAATTTAAAAAAAAAATGAGAAGATTTTTACAAATATTTTAGGAATGGGAGGTGCCTAAAAAATGTTAACCAATTGACAGAGACTTGGAGAATGTCGCGCTACTAGGAATCTGTGAAAATCTCAAGAAACACAACCCCCATGTGTAAGAAAATGTATTAAGGCATGAAGGTGGTGGTGGTGGAGGGGCTGACTATATTAGTTCTTGGTTGGCGCGCCAGACCATCAGAGTACTCGTGCGCTCAACGGACATGGTAGCGGAACGTTATTTTTAGGCCGTTCTTGTCGACTAACTAATTCGAGAATGCATAATTATTTCCTCAAATCAATTCTATCAAACAATCTATTTATTTAATTGAATTCGTGCTTAGTGTTTCTCAACAACAACAAAAAAACAAAAAAAAGTGAATCACTTATTGGAAGTTGAGTAACAACTTCTTAGTGTTTGACAAGGATTTCGAACGTATAGATGTCACTTTTATGGTCACTTAGTGTTGGACTTTAATTTACTTACGACTCCTGTGAAAGGATAAAATGACGGTGCGTCGTATTGATAGTAACATGACAGCTACCACGCGGATGATGCTCAAGGTAAAACAATTTTTTAATCAAATCAATAATTGTAATTGCTGAAATAAGTATATATTATGTAGCGTCGTAGCAAGGCCCTGGTTGCAAACGTGCAGAACCACAGCAAAGCAAAGAGGCGAAAACTTAGCCCTCATGGCCTTACGACCTTGATAGATTAAATGTCATAAAGTTTTTTTTTTCATTTTCTTGTTGGAACACTTTGTATGTGGACTGTATCGTGCGTGCGCGTTTGGTTGAGCACGTTGGTTGAAAACGATTAAATGTATAGTACTCAGCTAAGCGCGCACGCGGACAGTGTACAATTAAGCGCCGAACGAGCCGCATATTATGCGCGGCGGCGCGCGCGGAAAAGATGAAAAGAACGTTTGCCGCCCGTTGAATGAAGGTAGGCGCGCTTTTCGTTTTTATCAGTTGCTGCTGAGTACATTTAAGCAACTAAACTAAATTGCGCGCACCTATGTATATAATAAATGATATATTCTGCAATAGTTTTGATACGAAGAAAGTCAATCGTAAATATGACTCAAATGTCAAACAACATATTTACTACTACCACTACTATTGCATTGATAAAACGACAAAAAAATAATAACATGCCGAACATTATTAATGAGTAAACGAGATATGTTCGAATCGAATGTATCGGGAACATCAAAAGTTCCATCATCGCGATGCGCCCATCACGAAATCTAACATAATAAATTTCCTCTTTCCTCGCATGTTATTATAATCATCGTCGGGGCTCAAAATTTAAAAACGTAATTTTATTGCTCTTCGGTTTATTATTTCTGGAGCTTTTTATCGTCCAAATCTTGAATAATACCGAAATTTTTCTATGCTCCACCAGCTCATAACGCAGTTCGGTTAAGTAATAAAAAAACAAAAGCAAATTAATGTATTGGTCCATTAAAAATTCATTACGCTTATGTAAATTTCCCAAGATTGAAGTTTTATAGTTTTTGTTTGTTGTCGTTTAAATCAAAATAACTATGCATTTTAGATCTCTAAACGCAAACGCCAATTTGCTAATTTGCGAATGAGATTGTGAAAACCGGACCTGGTAATTGTGTGATTTTGGAGTGAGCTCTGAGCCGTTCCATGAAAACACCTGTTCGAGTAGTGACTTACTTTCAAGAAGGTGACTTCAAAGATGCGGCATGCAGTGGTGGTAAACGTTTTTTGGTGACTTTATGGATATTAACTAAGTATGTATAAAAGAAGGAAAACGAAGGCACGCACTTGATTTGAATGATCGATATTGTGAACCCGAGATACCAGAAAAGCGTAATTTATATGAGCGGGCAATAAAAGTGATCGTAAACTGATTCTTCTACCTTCGCTTTGTACGCACAAAGTTACCTTCAAAGTTGTAAATTATCTCTTGTCAGATCTTCGTTTTGATAGATAAAAAAGTTAATCAATTTGCATTATTTTATTATAATTCATCATATTGTAATAATTTTACATTGATTGTGATGCATGCATGTTGTTTGTAGTAAGATGATGATGTGTTTAAATATTTCCGTTTTTTTTTTATTTTGCTTTATTGCTAGTAATCCCAACATCTCTTCACTAAAACTGCAATGAAACTAAAAAAAATTATCGGTCGGTCTATAGCAAAGGATCAGCGATTATTGTTATTGTACAAGCTCAGCGAATCGGTTCGTTATGTTATAAATTATAAAATAAACGATTTGTTTATACAAATCGCGAGAATGCACAATATTTTTATTGTTATTTACATTATTAATGATTGGCGATTTGCATTCGTTACGATTCCCTTTATTTTTAAAGCAAGTTTTATTTTGTTAAACTTATGATTATTATTATTATACATATTCATGTATTATTTGCTTGTTAGCTGAGGCAATAAATCAAAACAGAGCTTCAGGTACTTCTTACTACACAGATCAACCAACCAACTAACTGGTTGGTTACTTAATGAAGCATCATTTTGCTTTATAATTACATAAAGCAAATTGCATTCGATTTAATCTGATTTAAATTTTTGAAGAAGCTTAGAAGTTGCTTGGTAAACCGCAGCAAGCATTTGGGACAATATTAGGATAATATCTAAGCATGAAAGAAAACTATTTTGTGAACAATTTTCGTTGAGAGGCCGAGACACAAACGCTTTGCGTAAATTCAAGCCGAGATTGAATCGTCGGCATCCTTTGTGAGCATTAAGATGGAGCTCTCTCGCTTATCGGTGGAGCCCTGCACCGGGTGGTGTTTTGTTCGTTTTCGGGCTTTCGGGCGCTACACTTCTCTCCTCGCCGCGCAAGGTAGAAATAAAGAACAAGTCCTTTCGATGCACATGTGAATTGAATATATCTGTACTTACATCAGCATTTCACTATATATATTATATTCAATAAGCAAGCAGTATACATACTCAAAATCTTATTAAATTCGAATTTGTTCGTGTGCGTTTACGGAACAGCCAGTAATACAACTGCGTCTTGAGAAGAGAGCATAGGAAACGCACAATTACGTTTAATTGTGAACATTAAAGGCACCGTGATTGGCGGCATCATTTGCAAACGTGCACGCGGCGAAGAAGATGATATCGATGTCGACTTTGTGCGTCACGCGTTTGCCGCCGCCGCCGACCAAGAAGACGACGACGATGACGTCGGAATCCCGCGCATCTGCAATAACAAAACGCGCCGACCGCAGGATTACATGCATCTGAAATAGAAGGTTCACTGTCCTGTGTATTTGCTCTTTGAAAGTTTAGCTCGAAGTTAACATCTAATCGTCCAGATTGCAGTCTGTCAACTTCGCAGAACTTCCAAAACTAATTAACATGCTGCTTCCTAATCAAATAATAAAATCTCGTGCAGACGGAACTATAGAATTACACAATTCAACAATTGAAAAGTTGAAATGAAGCCAAAACCAACGATTGGACTAGAAAATATGCCGAGAAGATGGGACGATAAGTTGGGCACCACGTTACGGAGAGATACGAGCGAGAATGACCCTCGGGTAAAATGAAATGAGTAATTTAATTTAAAACAGTGTAGGTGCGCGGCGGCAAGATCAAAGGAACGGTAAGCCTCTTATTATCTGCTACTGTCGGCAGGAGGGAAGCCGAGAACGCAGCGTGGCATGGCAGCAATAACAACACATCTCGGCATCGGCACCAACAGCAGCAGCAGCGACCGATCTTCGAGACGCGGCCAACGCCGATTTCATTTACTTGTTTTACTTTTGCTTCAGCACAACGAGCAAGTTTTGTAATATCTGTAGTAGCGGTAGATAGAGGTCCTGTGTGGTTTTGCTACTTGTTATAGGCATTAAGTTGACAACATTATTTTATAATGTTCACAGTTGTTATTACCAATAGGAGCATGTTTCATGTTTAATTCCAATGCATATCCAAGTGCATTTCTTCCTTATCAAATTCAGGATGTTAGTGCTTTGATGTCGCGCCGCGATTACTTTACCTGCTACCGTTCCCAAGCACTTAAGTGCCGACAAACGGGTAAACTCGTAAAAACAGCACCCTCGACATGAATTAAGACGTTTAAAGGGCTTCCAATGATTACATGCATTAGCGATTCACTAATTTCATTAATAGTCATGCCATTTAGGGTAACGGCGGCCATTTTGTTCACAATACACTAGAATTGAGTTGTTTCTAATTTTTTAACTTTTCGTAAACGAACTTAGAGAAGAAGAGATTGAAAAAGTGAATATACTAATGCCATATGATTTTTGTGGTTCGCGGTGTGCTTTGATCTTGAGCCGCTTGGTTCTTTTCGATTTCCCTACACGTTGCAACAACTGCTAGGCTTGCTGTATGCGTGCGACTTGAGGCATTTGCAACAACAGCACAATTACCGCACCCGTAAGCAAAAGCTTATCCATTGCATTCCTCGAGCTTCTAAACGATAGTAGAATTGCAAAAATTTGAACGTCCGGAAGAACGTTTTTCCACGCTGGACGCAAATTGCCTAGAACGAAAGGTGAATTATCAGAATTAGGTAGGAAGAGGGAAAACAGAGAGAAGAGAGAATTAAAGATGATTTAGTGGCGTTTGGCGACCATGACCTGCCTCAAAAATTCGGGCGTCGCACGCACCGAGGTAATGTTGACATGTCTATGATTTATTGCTGCTACCGCTTTGGCTGGTTGGTTGGCCGAAGAGTTGACACACCAACAGTTTTTAAAGTGCAAACAGATGAACTACTAACGAACACACATCTCGGTTTTGGTTTGCTTACTGAAGATGGAAAGAGAGGAAAGTCGCAATTAGTTGGCTACATATTTTATAGGCAACATCATCAACCACCAACCCTTCATTTTGCTCCTCCTCTTCTTTCTCTGAGAACGAAAACAACCACGATCATTAATCGTTTTAATCATCAACTAGGAGACACGTTTACATGGACTGACTGAACCCAAAAATATAAAAATAGAAGAAAAGAGATACATATAATATACATAGGCATACATTAAAAAGAAAACGAAAATAAATGTTGGTAGAAAAAGAAGAAAAAACTTGTGGCATAAGAGATGCCGACGTTTAACGCCGGGCTCTGTATCATTATAAAATGAGTAAAAAGTAATTAAAGCATTTTGTAATTTCCTAATTGCTGGTTGTAATGTAACAGTTAGTTAAATGATAATGCGTTGTTATTCTTCTTATAACATAAAACAAAAACGCTTTGCTAGTTTGAACTGACTAAGTATTATTATCAAGTAATCATGTAGGCGACATCTATAACATAACCGTGCAAGAACCTCCAATTTGTCTTCCTATTCGGTAAAAGTCAAAGGTGTTCTTGAACTAATTAACCAGAACGAAAAATGCGGCAAAGATGCAGAAGCAAAGAGCGTCGGAACAATAAACAAGAAACTCCTCCCCATCAGGTATATGATTCGTGTAATTCGGTTGCAAATTTTATTGTGAGTCAAGCGCACGCTTATTAGCCGGACAGCGTTTTTATGACCATCCGGAATTATGAGTTTTCGGCGTGTAGCAAAGCGTCGGACGCACTTGTTCGGAAAAGGATGCTTTGCAAGATCGTGAGTGTAACTAACACAGCATTCGCAACGCCGGCAAAATGTAACGAAGTCACTGATATGGGAAGAAAAACGATTTTACACCGGGCGTTCCTCATTCGGTTATTAACCAAATACTATTTCTTATATAACTTGTTTTTCATTTTTGGAATTCGAGTAACATTTTCCAAGTATAAATTTACCTAGTGCACGGCTAGATCAAATCTTAGTCTGGCTTCTTAACAGTTAAACACAAAGACAAGATGCTACAATAAGGTGCAATGTATAAGGACGTAATCTTATTTAACGTTATTATCTCTTCCTCCCATTCGCATATCAAAGGATCTTTTTGTGTCATGCCGCCGCTCGCTGTCTACTTATGCGTGGCACAGCTATATAACGTATCTCGTTGCGTTTGTGCTCTTTTTATTGTTTCGACTTAATCCGGTGTTTGTGTACGCCCGCGTAATTCGCAGACCATAAAGCTACGGATTAACATAAAACGATTATCCCCATGCGTGCAGCAGCTCTTTAATTGTTTGTTTTGCGATTTGGTTGCAGATAGCGTTGGGACTGTGTATCTTCGCTGGCTCATCGATAGCTTATCCCAGTGATGATCCTGAAGCGGAGACGATGGACACGCCGATTCACACGAACACCATTCATCGATTCGTGCCTTCCATCTTTCGGCCTGGTCACGATGAAGCTAAATCTCTCAAGAAAGTGTTTCTTTCGAACAAGAGTGTCACTTGCAATGACGGTTCCCAATCTGGGTAGGAATTTATTTTATATTTCTTCAATCAATCTACATGATGTTACAATAAAATGGCTACTTAACGAAATCTTTTTATTTTAGATTCTACTTAAGGAAATCGCATACAAGCAAAAAATGGATTGTTTTCCTAGAAGGTGGATGGTATTGCTATGACAAGTACAGCTGTCATAATCGATGGTTAAGACAACGCCACTATATGACTTCAGCACATTGGCCAGAAACACGTGACGGTAAGATTTCCATTCTTCCTTTGACCTTTTACGTTCTGAAATATTAATCAACGTACACTAATTATTGGAAAGTCATCTGACATTTATTTTGCGTGTTCACTAATCAGTCACGACTGGTTGTAAAACGATTGCTATTAGACGCAAACAAATGCCAAGAAAACCTTTAATCGGCAATAAAACTAAAATAGCTAACTGTTTTTGCAGTCGGAGGTATCCTTTCACCAAACGAAGATGAAAATCCTTACTGGTGGAACGCCAATCACGTCTTCGTGCCATATTGTACTAGCGATTCCTGGAGCGGATCGAAATCCACCAGGGAAGGCATGTTTAACTATATGGGAGCAGCGGTGGTACAACAAGTTATTAGAGATTTAGTGCCATTAGGATTGGAGAACAGTACAGATTTACTATTGGCAGGAAGTAGTGCAGGTGGAACTGGTGTTATGATCAATCTCGATCCGGTCCAAGAGCTTTTGCATGATATGTTGGAATTAAGACACATTGCAGTTCGGGGAGTGACAGATTCCGGTTGGTTTCTAGATAGGACCCCATACGCTCCGAATGGGAAACTCCCAGTGGAGCTAATCACTAAAGGCATGGAATTGTGGCAGGGAAAAGTGCCCAGGTTATGTAGACAATTGTATTTAGATGAACCTTGGAGATGTTATTTCGGGTATTTGTTATATCCAACACTTAAAGCTCCACTGTTTGTGTTCCAATGGTTGTTTGACGAAGCCCAAATGGATGTGGATAATGTAGGTGCACCAGTAACCAAGCAACAGTGGGATTACATCCACAAAATGGGAGATGCTCTTCGGCATAGTTTCGAGAACGTGACAGCAGTTTTCGCTCCATCGTGCATTTCTCATTCGGTTTTGACAAAAAGAGATTGGCAAAGTATACAGATCGATGATGTGTCCATTGCTGAGGCGTTGCATAATTGGGAAGCGCAACCATTGAAGAATGTGATTCGTAGGACGACGAACTCCTCGGTATTGGCTGATGAGCCCGCGACAGCGCAATCCAAAGTTAAACGAAGGTCCAAAACTTTACAGAAAGACAACGGGGAGAAGAAACGACGAAGAAGGAAGAAGCATAGGGATCAACAGCGTGGTACCAAGAATAACAAACATCATGAGAATAGTAACGATAATAATGCCAGTAAGAAAAATCGAAGGCGAAAAGGTACTAAACGCTAATTATTGAGGTTTGGTAGTGTATTAATCTTTTTTTTTAATTCATAGGTCGTAGACAACATCGTGGAGAACATAAGAACCGAAACAATAATAATAGGAAACCACATCAACAATCGAATATTCTGCGACCTACAGAACATCCACGACCACAACGGTCGGTCCTTCGAACCCAGAAACGGTCGAATCAAGATGGTTCCCATCGGCGACTGGAACGATGCACATGGCCTCAATGTAATCATTCTTGTCCACGATTACATAACCCCTTTACGGGGGAAGAAATGGACTTTATAGAACTTCTTAAGTCTTTTGGTTTAGACATGGAGAGTGTTGCTGTGGCTTTGGGTATTGATATGACGACGCTGAATAATATGGACCATGCGGAACTCTTGAATCTCCTCACGCAACAAGCTAACTAGAAACAATAACAATTCGTACTGAATATCTCGAACTGAACGACAAAGTGATACAATTATGATTTGTATGGCTGACATGATGTTCCTTCCAGCTTGTGTTTAAGACTAGCATGTCACGTCTACATTTCTAAAACGTAAAACTTGAATAATTGTAAATAGGAATATTTATTTTATTGTTTATACATATTTTTATACTTTTATATTATCCAAAGATGTTTCCTTTTTACTTTTAATACGTAAATATTTCGAGTAAGTTAAACTAAGTATTAATCGAATAACTAAAACATCTAATTGGTTGTGTTATCAGTTCATCACTGATATAATAACTAATGCATGAACTTTATGAACGTGAACACACGAAACAAAACAATATGACTGATTTGTTTTCTACCTCACTTGTATATAGTCAGTAGGTTACCACTGTTTAATTGTAGTGTTAATTAATGTTACATAAGTATTTAATAATGTAATGTACAGAACAGGCAGCGACTCAATCATTAATTATTATTCAATTTTTTTTGAAAGCCGTACTTTAAAAACTATTTTTTTGTTATGCGTTTGTATTATTTGCGACGAACTAATTAGATTACTGAAGGCATACGTTCCGCAATTCATAAATTATGAAAGAATAAGATAAATTCCAGTATGTATACGAATTGCATGTATAAATAGAAATAAGAACTGAAAAGACATCTTCATTCAATGGATGGACTGTTACTGTTGTATTATACACATTTATTTAGGAAAACATGCATTTAAATAATCGTTATTAACATATTTAAAATTAATGCCAATCAATAATTATAATA
>JARJDU010040398.1:0-17664 GCA_030264695.1 Lissagria laeviuscula
GCGCAAATTCGTGTGCAAAGTAGGCACTTTTCACACGATTGTAGGAAAATATAATTTTCTTCAATTACGAAAAATTCCTAAGGTACATGGTAGAGAATTCTATTTGGTTTTGGTTTTTAAACGTCCGGATGTTCATTGATGTACCAGTTCTTCGCAAACCAGGCAGAAAACGAGAGGCAACAACCCGGAGGTCGCCACGAGTATAGCTGCCAAGGCCGTAAAAAACAATTCAAATATTGACAAGAAAAAAATTTGATGAAGTCAAAATATTGCTCTACAACATACAAGAAACTCAGTGTTTAATTTATTTCTATTACCAAAAATCTTAAAAATAGCTAATTTTTCAGGCCTCCAGGGTTTAGACCACCTTTAAACTAAACTTAAATTAGTAAGACAATTTACATTCTACTCGAAAGGAAAAAGAAAAAGTGAAATCGAGTAGGGGGTACAGTAGGTAGAAAGATATTCTTGAAATCGGCACAAAGGTTGAAAGTATTTAAAAGCGATTTTCAAAGCAACAGATAAACCTTTTGAATTGGGCATGCTAAGAATCCTTCCTAATCCTAACTAACTAAAAACAATCTTAAGTATTTTATACAAAAAAACTTACATCAAAAAGTTCAATTTTAAATCCTGGATTTCGGCAAATTGTCAATGCAGGATATTGCAATGTTCGATTGAGTTTGAAAGAGTTGTGCGTTGATGTTGGCGGATGTAAAACTTTTAGAATACAACCAGATAACTAAAACACATACATAAACAAAATTAATACAATAAAGAAATTTAAAGTGTCTTAAGTAGTTTATTTAATGGTCTTAGTGATAAACCTGGTACGTTGCAGTGCAGACACAAATTATAATTGCAATTAATCTAATGAAATATTTCGGTTCATTGTAGCATTTAATGAACCCCATGGTTTAATCTGAAGAAAATTCTACCAGAAACTGAGCATTATTTAGTTCATGGTTGGGCTTTTATTCATCATCCTGTCGTAAATTATGAATTCGTAATTTTGGATCGGCGGCGGATATGATATCAAATTTTATTGTGTACTATGATGACAAAGTTTTGTTTGGATAAGAGTATTGCATACATAAATAGATATTATTGGCCATCAAAGACAATTTATCCTTGATATCATAAATATAACAAAAAGATATTATGTAATTTGCTAACATAACATTATTTAAAAATTTTTTTTGTCTAATTATTCATAAAATTTGCACTCAATGCAATTAGATTATTTTAATTTTGCCTGCAACACCTTTAAATTACAACTAGCATCTTGAGAGAAGAAATCATTAAAAACTGCAAAGATCAAACAGAGCAAATGTGAATTGGAACAAACCCCATCCTAAACACCTGCATCACCCTCCATGAATATCACCATCAAATTTGCAATACATAACACTTTCATCAGGTACCTACAGCCATTGCAACTGTCCAAGTTGCAAGTAGTATTTAATGGATTACCTAGAAAAGAATAATATGTGTCTACCCCAGGTTGACACTTCCAACAAGGCCGGATTTGAGCAAATCGTTCCAATCGGGTCCCGAGCTTAAAGGGGCCTAGCAGTAAAAATTAATATTTAAATGTATTATTATTAAAAATGTAACAACACATTTTTTTTGTTGTAGACAGGAGAAGCAGGATGCAGGGGCGTCGCGGAAGTTGTCAGCGCCTGGGGACAACGGAAGGTTTTGAGTGGCTCGACAAATTTTATAGCAACCCGCCACTCAGAAATAAAAATTTCCAAGCAGGCAGTCCTCAACCGGCGAAAAATTCTACTCTACTCCTAGCACTTCCTTTTATTTTCGAAAATCTGTTATTTAAAGTTAATTTCGAAACATCGATTTGGAAACTCCTTGGTGGGCCGGAGACCCCTCCTCTTGTTACGCATCTGGCTGGGAGGCGTTCGTTTATTGAGGAGAAGTTTAGGATCTACTCCGGGATAATAAATACCCGGTCGTGACTAGCGCGAAGCTGTGCTAAAAATGGTAGCGAAAAATAGAAACTTTTTATTTTAAATTAGCATCAATAATTTATGATAACTTTATCTGTACTGTTATAAGTATGTAATTTTACAGCAATCAAATGCCGTTGATGACTATGAAATGGGTCTTATAAAAAAGGTTACATTTCTGTTTAAACAAATCAAACATTCTGAACAATACCAGAAAAAAACAAAGTTGTTGTGGGACCATAGAACTGAAAGTTTACATGCCCAGTATTGGTTTCAAAACGAGGTGGAATAGCCCGCATAACATGTTAAAGCAAGTAGTGGCTATGAAAAAAGCAATAAGACTCTTCTGTGAAATGAACGCAAAATTTTGCAAAATGTCAATTAATTGATTAGAAATTTTTATTGTTCGAAAAAGTGAAATCAGTTCTGGGTGCTTTTATGTAGAGAAAAGCCTGCAACGATCTCGTTAGTTGTGGTCGCTTTTAATATGCTAATAGACAAAATCAAGTATTGAAGTTGGATCAATTAGAAACATAATCATGTTAAGATATTGTCGATACATCGTGATCTAGATCATGGTGATACCGTCGAGATTTTTTTCGGCTTTAAAGGATTAACCTATATATATAGAGGGAGAGAGAGAGAGATAGGAGTGCGTGGCGCAGTGGTGAGCGCATCTGCGGCAAATTAGATCTCGCACTCCTCACGCATTCCCCAATTTCTGAATAAGAAAAAGAGTTGGGCAATATTCTTGCATCCTATCCCTGTAATATGCAAATATATGCTACAAGGCCAGCGACACCCGGTCAGGCGGAGATGCCGGAGCTGGTATGGGAAGTTGGTACAATGGGCCCAATCTACGAGGCCTAAATGCAGTGACCACATACATTCATAAATACCCGACTCAATGAAAATTGGATCGGACAATCTGAAAAATTTCAGGAATTGATATGCGCTTTGGTAGGATTATGTTATATGTGAAAGGATGAAAAACAAAACCGGAGTCACACACTTTTATAATGAAAGAGTGTTTAATGAAGTCAAATAAGAAGGAAATCAAACAAAATCAAAAAGTAAAATGAGTATGGGCGTGAGAGATCGTTCTGGAGAGGATTAAACAACTAACAAATAGGAGTTGGAAAAAACTCAAAAGTAAATGTTTTTTTTTAGGTATAACAAAACAGAGCCCAGGAGGATTTGAATGCAATAAAACACATTTAGAGGTAGAACAAGGAAACGTCTTATTTAAACCCTAAGATTTAAACTTACTCTTTTATGAAGGGTGTTTTACCCTCTCCCGTACCACCCTTCTAACCTCCATCAACATATTATTTTTTCTTATTTCACTCAATTTTGCATCATTTTTCTTTTACACCTGATAGTAAACCTCCACCCCCTTTTAATTTAGAGATGCGTAACCCCGCCTAAGTTGTCCTACCGTTTTAAATAGTATTTGTACCAATTTTGGTTTAATTTTGTCCAAGCATCTAGATTAGTATAAACTTTTTAAATTGAAACCAACAGAATTACATTCATTTTTATATATATATAGATAGATATTTGTGTTTCTATGTTTTATTTTTGTTAATATGTTTGCTCATAATGATGTATTTTGAATATTTCAATTATCAAATGAAAAATAACTCCCAGACTTGCATATAATACTCATATGCTAAAAATAACAGATGCATAAGTACCGGAAAAGTGCACTATACTTCCGTACAAACGCATGGCCTACTAACGAAATACCGCGGCGATCGATAGAAAACGCCAACGACGGCAACTTCCCCAATGAAAATCCCCTAAACCTACTACAGGAGCGAAAACAAGTGTGTGGTTGTCCTGAACGACGAATAACATGTCGTAGTTGACATATTTACTTCGAACCCAAACGCGCATATTTCATATTTATTTTTACAAACCTTCCCGAAAGGAGTCTTCATGAATCCTTTCGGTCAAAATTCCAGTTAAACTCATTCTGCATTAATTCGCCCATAACTTTCCAGTGTAACCAGTATAGTGAGAGATGTCCTGGTTCTCTTGATTAAACAAGAAGATTTAATCGCGATTCCATCTGATTGGTTTTTAGTGACACATAAGGTGTCCTGGTCTGTGCTCACATGGCGGAAACTGAACCATACTGGAAATTAGCAAAACATGGCGTTAAACTACTGCTCAATAATCGGCAGCAGGAGGCTGAGGTACTCTTCCGGAAGTATCCAGACAGCATCATCATGTACGCGGGATATTCGATTTCAGTATTTATGGTAAATGATACTTACGATTATGCTACGGTTAGTGACAGAGATGTTTCAGGATGCCCTTATGACCTTCGAAGATGAGAAACTTACACTTGCAAACCAGGTGTTGAAAGAGACGGAGAAACGTTGTGCTGGAACTGCAGGCTGGTTCCGGATGTCAAAGAGTAGAGGCAGTGATTGCGCGTTGTCTTATGCCGAGCACCTTGAGACCCAGATTATTAAAGCTGATTCCCAGTTGTATCTTGCAACCTTAACGTTTCTTCAGCAGGACATTTCCGGGTATTTTAAGGGTGCTTGGATTCTGAGAAAGTCCTGGAAGCACTACCTCCAGACGTACAACGAGATTCTAGCATTGTATAAGGAAATTGTGGGTGATCTACCCGAAGAAGAACTTCTGAGCGAAGAATGTGGTAATAAAAGCTATTCCAGATCCTTCTCCAATCTGTCGGTTTTCAAATTTTCAGCCTCAACAGATGTAGTAAGCAGCACAATTGAAATGTCAACAGAAAGTGCTTCCAATAACCAACGAGAAACAATCGAAGTTTTCTCGGACATGGAACTATTTGACAAAAACGAACTCCTTCACCAAAGCTCCTCTTCCGCAATACCCGACAGTAGTATGGCATCTCCTTCCTCCCATGACAAATCCGCCGTCACAAGAAACGGGTACTTACCAAAATCCAAAACCACCACATTTAACCACCGTCCTTCCCCATCTGCATCTTCCACATCTTCTACTGATGACACCCTAATGAAAAAATCTGCATCAGTACAGAGCTCTCTCAGCAAATACACTCAAATGGGCTTGGCGACAATCAATAGCAACTTCCAATACATTTCTAGTACATTAAATCCATTCAACTATCTAGGAGTGTAAGCTCCATCGAAATCCACAATTCACCTCTCAAGTATGCACATCATCAATTTTTTTTTTTGTAGGCGTCATGTCGAAATCGACAAGGAAACTATCACACGTCTCATGTGTGGCATCTCCTTCGGCTATGGCTTACTCCAGCTTGGCATGTCTCTTCTTCCGCCTTCCATTCTCCGCCTAACGAATTTCCTCGGCTTCCAAGGCAACAGATCTTCAGGCCTGAAAAATCTTCTCTTTGCTCGATGTGGGACCGATATGCGAGCACCCATGGCAACGTAAAATGATCACTATGGATGTAATTCTTTCTTAATATTCATAGTTGTAGCCTGGCGCTGTTATGGTATCATACCATCGTGCGGCCATTCTTCGCTCTAGATGGGAACAACGTCCAGGCAGGTGTTGAAGTCGCCAGTAGATTGATTGATAAGGCAATGATGGAGTACGCAGATTCTTCGGTCTTCTTATTTTTCAAAGGCCGTGTAGAACGATTGAAGGTGATCCATAATATATTTTTAACCGGTTTGTTTAGAAATTTCTCAAACTTGATTGTAGTGTGAAATCCCAGCAGCCATCGACTCCTTCTCACTCTCCATTGAGAAAACGAACCATCGGGAGATTAAACTTCTATCGCAACACGAGGTCGGTTGGTGTTACCTGATAGAAGTGGATTATTCCCATGCAATGGCAACTTTCCTCTATCTCCGCAACCAGAGTCGTTGGTCACGGAGTTTCTACAGTTATCTAGCAACCATTACAGCTGGCGCAAACAAATCTCTTCTGGAACTAGGGAATCTAACAGAGTACATGACGATCTTTCGAGGGAACACCAAGGGTTCTCAATTGGATGACTATCTGTCGCGGAGGTTTAAAGTCTGTCCTGCGACTGTGGAGGGCCTGCTTAGTCGGAAACCATTGTATTGGAAGATGTTTATGTTTGAGTTGTTATATCTTTGGAACTCTTTGCCGTGTTGCAATACCATGAACATCCAACTAATAATCACAGGTAATTTTAACTGCCTTAAAATTAATAAACGATGATAGGTAAATGTGTTTAATTGATTACAGACTGTTTGGAGGTTCAAAACGATGGTGAAAGCGAACCTTTTCTAGGTCTATCGCACTTAATTCTTGGCAGCTCTTACTGCATTCTTAAAGAATTCACGAAGGGTATTTCGGAGTTTCGAGCTTGCCTTGACAGTCGAAAGTATACATCGTATCAAGCTGACGATGCTTACATTTCAGCATTTGCCTTATACGAGTTGGGATATCTATTGATCCGAGATCCGGAAGTAAGCTTTTTTTTATTCAATCCAGCAGCATAAAATGTTAATGTATTTTTTCACCCACCCTATCGAAAAGACAAACTTTCTTCCCTAAAAAGCTGGAAGTTAATCAAGTTTAGTTTCTTTAGGGAAGTAAATGTAAAAACGATAGTTTTCCCTATGAAAGTAAATTCGTACATGCGTCATCAGCCGTCGAGGAGGTATGTTGCAGTGCGCATACATCGTCGTCATTGCAAGGCGCATTACATTTCTGTTCAAAATTTGGTAATAATGACAGAGGTGGGCATTTCGAAAGATAACGACTATCACAGCTTTCGCTTCGCTTCGGGCAGCAAGCCAGCTCGTGCTGTAATAGCTACTTATCTCCCTAGGTGCACTATATACTAATATTACATTACGGTCGTGTGCCTACTTTCCGCGCAGATGCACGCGGCTACATTCGATAACGTTTTTCGTGCTTACGGCTCTTCCACTACTATCAAGAATTCGCGCTGGAATAGGGCGCTTTCCGTACTGATAATACAATATACTATTATAATATTATAACTGTGATTGCAGACGAAGCAGGAAGGAAAACAGTGCCTACAACAAGTACATAGCTATAAAGATTACGACTTCGAACAGCGTTTATCCGTCAGAATCCACTCCATCCTGAAGCATCTATGAATTACCATGCAATATAATACATAATCTTAAGTCATTATTAATTCTGGCTAGCTAAAATAAATAGCGTGTATTTAAACGCATGTTAACAGAACTTACATATTAAGCGTAACGGTCGATACAACAATTGACGATGAACATTTAAAACAATGAGCTATAACAATAATTAGTTAAATTAATTCTGCGATAAAGCTATGGGCGTGTTCAATTCCGAAGCAACAACACTTTCTGCTATATTTTTGCACGTAAAGTATTTTTGAGACGACAAAAGAGAGCATTTAAATAATGAAGAATATCTAATAAAATAACTTATTCATTATTTTTTTAAAAGCTAAGTAATTAACAACTATATATATATATATAATAATAATGTATTCGTGATGTAAAATGGTATGTGATCTAGTACATTGCTATAATCTAGATTAATCTACGTAGATGAAGTAGAAATCCATGCAAGAAATGAAATTCCAGGGCGAAATTCAATAAACTAAATAAATGCAAACATTTGACATATTACCCAACGTGCAGCAAGACATGTATTACATAATTATTCATTTAAGTATTAATAAAAATTGCTCTTTAGCATGCATGATGTGCACACCCAGAGGCCTTCCAACAAAATAGTTTAACATTATATTAAACAATCGTACAATAACAATAAAAGTGCAACGATTTTTTGTAGTAGTAAAGTATACATTGCGAATACACCGCATGAATAATTAATTATTTAATAGCAATGATTAAATAAGTTAAAATTACTTACTGTATTAGCTGTTATAATCCGTCCATACTTGTTGTAAATTCAAATACGAACCAATCCAATAAATAAATTACAATGATGTTAGTGTTATAACAGATATTTTTATTGTTTAATCACTAATAATAAAGATATTGTTTTCCATCGTATTATGACTTAATACATTCAGAGATTATTTAATTATGCATGTATGTAATATAATATTCAGTAAGTAATGATAGTGTGGAATTATTAATACGTTGCAGCATGCTTTGAGCACAGGTTTTGCTCGCGAAATCCAACTTACATACATACATTCAATGTAAGGTACCAACGTGCTTCCTTTACATTTGATTGTTGTTAAATCATTTTTATCAATTAAGTACCCCCTAATGAGTTGATAGTGATATTCTTTGTTTTTCTTTTTCTATAATGCTAAAATAGTTCTTGTGTGTTTGTTATACATATTTGCAATTACTGATGGACAATAAGTGATAACATGTGAAACGATTGTACAATTACATAGTGGTTTTAATTGTAAATTTGCATGTCGCTATTGTTTTCACGTAAAATCTTCTATATCCCATTGAGATGTCAATTGTTAATTCTCGTCGTTATCTCTTCTAACTATAAATTAATAAAAATTGGACAGATGCAGACATCAACAGTTAGTTAACTATATATGTTTCTAATATAACATTATTTTTAAGGTATAACAGTAAATGTATATATTGTATTATCTTTTTTATCTATATATTCTTATTATCTACTATTATTTAAATATCTATTCTTCCATCTCTTTTCTCACATATAGGAATGCATTTTACGTGACAAACATAGCGTACAGGTGAATTAAGTACATACTCAAGTGTACATACAGCCACTTGTAAATGCATTGTACATATTATATCAAATGCAATACAATATTTTGCACAATGATGAGAAACTTATTAATTCTGAGAAAATTTGCTTCTACTGCCAGAGAGCGACCGACAACGTAGCTAAATGCGCACTAAACGCACTTATTGTTCTTCATTTTCCGGCCATTAATCCCTCTCTGGATATTTATAATCTATGTATGCATTGTTAACATTGCCCTAGATAAAACATTCGTTCTTTTAATACAATAAGCCTAACAATTGTTTGTTTTTGTCAAAATCAAGCAATATGATCGCACTGTTGCGACAAAAGTGCCTATCGATTTTTTAGTAATAACCAGGAATCGATTCAATGAATATTACTCCACAAGTCATCAAAACCATATTAGTGTTAGTTCCTTTCCTTAAAAAAATGAGTTGTAACACTTTTGTCGCAACAGTGCGATATGTCAATACTGTACCATTGTCAAAATCAATAGATTTATGCTGTGTTTATGTCTCGAATTTAGATTTAACAAAAGTCGACAAACTTTTAACTTCTTAAGATAAATCCAAGTTCGTGCGTTCTGAAGCAAAAATGATGGACAAGTTCGAAATCGTCCAGAAAGCTTTTGAGCGGAGCGTTTCAAAGTTATGGTGATGAAATTACAACTAACACCCAAAAAGTTTTGTTTTGGTGTTGCCAAGCTCAAACACTAGATGAATTAATGTTGGCACTGCAATAAATTCGACATATAAACGCACCAAATCAAATAACGAAGTTCGATCTAAATTCGAGACGTTGAATTATTTAATTTCACTTTTTCCAAATTTAAGTTTTGTCCTTCTGGTTATCACTTCATAGTATTTCGTTATCATTTATATATAATTAACAACCGAAAAACTTAAATCAAGATAAAGTACGAAGATGAACTGCAATAAATTTTCTTATTTTTCCCCGTTTCCACAAGAGTTTGCGCGACAATGAGGAATGTGAATTGTCAATTGTTCGCAATTATTCCTATGTAAGCATTTACAATTTTAATTATAAGCGTCTCGTTCTTCGAACGCTTCGCATAGTTAGATTAGTTAATTTCTAGTGTTCGCTAATTAATTAATAATATAAACATTGATTAAACCGTTCGTCCTGTCTCTCTCTGTTCCATTGAGCGCCATTAAAGCAGCAGGTACTGCGATTGGACAGACATCTCTTAAGTTGATAAAACGTAATTTAATCGCTCCCTCCTTTGTCTTAATAGTTAATAGAATATCATGTGTATGCGTATAGTACTTATTAAAATGCAATTAGAAAAATAATTTTTTTTGTCATTAAAGTCCTTTATCACACACAGAGTATAATTTCGCGCAATATACTAAAAACTGCCAAAAATTAATCAAATGCAGTTTCCATGAATCCTAGCAATTAAAATTAATAAATTATGTAAACGTGTACGTCATACTCTGCAATATAATAAAAGATTTCAATGCATATAGCTTTAAAACAGTAGGTCTTGGGTGAATATAATATCCGCCTACAATATTAGTAACAATTGCGTAAATAAATAAAATAGAAACCAGGCATCCCAACAAAATAATTAGAAAGAAATTGAGAAAGTGTGCATGCAGTGTTTTCTCTATGTTCTCACGCTCATCAATTACCATTAAATTATTTACTTATGCAAATCACAGAAAAACAAAGCATATGCATGGAGTTTAGAATCTCGAGAGAAATTAATGGAAATAAAGGAAATAATAATATTAATATTCAAATTGTAATATGACAAAATATCGGTAATATTAATAGGAAATGTGTTCAGTGCTCCCATACAAGCATTATTTAAGGGAATACAATAAAACAATTTAAACGCTGTAATAGCCACCGCTTAAAATTTGCACAAAATGTATTCGTTAATATCTGAAACAATCCCAGCCGCCTTATTCCGTCTCCTTTTTGGCCTCACTGACATGCTCTCTTAGCTCGTTATAAACCGCCTCTTGATGTGCACTTACCGTGGCCACAGCAGCAGTGGCTGTGACACCGACCATTTGCTCCTCATCTTGTCCCTGCTCGTCAGGAATAACTGACGGGTGAGCAATGACAGGTTCTTGTTCGATCGTCGTGATTGTAATTGCGGGCGGGAGCTGTTGTGGCTCTTGCTCATTCACGCTGACAACGTGAATAGCTTCTGGGTAGGTAGGCAATTGCGCTGCCATCGCCGCCTGGTATGACGGCGGCGGCGGTTGCTTCATAGCGCTAGCGCACGCTGCTTCGTAGTCCGGCAATAACGACGAGTAATCCGGTTCAGGGATACGTTCTCCGGCTTCGCCAGGAAGAATGTAATGCACTGTGCTGTGCGTTGCTTGCTGGCGAAGGGTCAGATACTTGTAGCAGCGCCAAACTATGCTGATGCAATAAGCTTTCCACATCATGCATAAGAAGAATGAAGTGATTACAACCAATGAGAGCCATTGAGGAGAGAGCTGGAGCAGTTCTTTGCGGAAAGGCAAGCTATGACCATGTTCTTTGACAAAGTTATGAACTGAGCGAAGATATACGAAGTAGCCAGTTGCAGTAAGCCTAAATTAATTACATTGTGATATTATTTATATGAAAGATCCTAGCAAAACACTCAAGTTTTCTTATACAAAAACTTACGTGGCAATTGCAAAGTCAAACAACTGCAAGCAGAAGAAGGGCAACAGATGACTGGCCTTGCCCTTGATAGTACCATAAACCAGAAGCAGGGTTATAGCCAAGGTGCACACTGTCATTAATGCACCAATATCCATATCAGCTTCATGAATTCTACTATTGCTGTCCTGAATTGTAGGCAAATAATAGGGATTCTCTTCATTTTTAGTTTTGCTTAATGGTGTAGGCAAGATGTTATCATATTCAGGTTGTCGAATAATTCCCTTTTCATAGTAACTATGATGGTTTCTCATTATCAGAGCCAGTATACTCAATGCTAACACATGTAGTACCTAGTACATTAAGAATGAAGTTGATTATTTGTGGAGACCTTGAAAGTAAAAATTTAATAAAATAGTATGTTTACCATGTGCCATATTCCAAGCAAAGTGGTTGCCGTCTTCACATGAAGACAACAGAAGCATTGCCACTCGTTATTCCTCGAGGGTCCAATTTTAAGACGCATTGGAAACATCTTCGTCGATCGCGACGGGTGTTACACTGGAAGTACACAACAAGACTTATAAGATCAATCTAACGACGTGATTTTCACTAGCAAAGACTTCATGAAAGTGTGAAAGTTGCTTGTACAGTAAACGTGCGGTTATTGTAATCGTGGGAAATCCGTGAGACGAGCAACAACCATCCAAAAAGATCTTAATTGGGTGTCCCCCAATTTGATGTCAGAATTCGATTGTGTCGCGTTCGCGATGCATATAAAACTGTCCACTAATTTATTCAATTGCAGACTTACACTACGAATCCTGGAAGTCGTCACGCATCCGATACAATTGCCGGATGGAGATGGATGTGGCGCTACGCAACAATTAGTTCCACAGTACTAGATTTCACAATAACAGCAAATTTCACAACAATGCTAACTACTCTCTCGACTTGTCAAGACAACTGACTGCTGGTCGAGTTCCTCAGACCGCGATTCTGGGGGATTGTTTAGATTGTGACGTTGGTACGCCTGCAGACAGGTGCTCATGCGCATCGCATCCGAGCCTCATTTGAATGCCAATGTTGTTTTGAACGCATTGTTTATAATTAATGTTAATGCAAGTGCTAATAGGTCATTGTGGCGAAGGTGATGGATATTAGTATTATTCTAAGCACTGTTTATATTAAACGGCGTCATGATTTGTTTTGTTTAAAAACATTCCAAAGTCGTATCCTTGCAATTTTGATATTGCAATAGGAAACTTTTGGAATGAGTAATGCATATTTTTAATCTTAAATGAGTAGTAATCTAAAATTCCACAGATTATGAACTGTAGTACATAATCAGAACTAATAATGGTATTTCCAGTCTTTTACGCGTTTCAATTGCTGATAAAATTCGCGGTTCACAATTTAACATTTACAAGAAACCATCATTCTAGTTAAATTGCGGGTATTTGCTGTTTAATCTTTATTTTATAAGTAAAATGACTTTTTATAAGCAGCAAGTAATATTTTATTTAAAGTAGATAATAAATGAACAATGACTAGTTGTGTAATTATTTTGATATTGAATTACTAAGAAATACAAAATAATTTCGATAAACTATTTAATTTGTAATTAGTGCGTTCTTAAATTACCTCAGAGGCATCGGTAGAGCGAGCAAATTTTTGGTCAGATGGTCAGCGAGCTAATCAAGTAACTTTTAAATTAATGAACGCTGTCGAGGTGACTGACACAATCCCAAATTCTCAGGTTGCTGGTTGAGGCTTTGACAATTATTTACAATTTATATACATTTTTAGGATTGTCTCGTAGCATTTTAAGACAAATAAAAAGCAGGGCGAAATTTTCTCTCAGCACCCCCACCCCCTTGAAATGACGAAAAACTAAAAATATGAATCAAGCGAGCGGAATTCAATAAGCACCACCCGCTAAAATAATGATAGATTTAACAGAATTCTCCTAGATGGATATAATTTTTTAAATTTCACTTTTACCAGCTCTCCGTACTCCCAATACAACCCACTTGGCACCCCAAACCAGGTAGTAGCCGGGGCGGACCGCCGTTGGTTTTCACAGCACTCATTTAAAATGTAGTTTGAACTTTGAGTTAAAGTTTGAAACAAGTATATCAAATTCTAGATAATAATCTAATATAGCAGGTGGGAGGTACTGCGCAGGCTCGAGCGATTGATCGATTTGCTCGCTCTGCAATTTCGGTGATCACATCGCTCGGGAATTAACGCAGAGCAGAGGTACCTCTGACAGCTCCGTGGCACATTAAAGAACGCAAAAGACATCTCTGTGGCCTCGGAGTTAATTTAAGAACGCTCTAATGCTGCGTTCTTAAATTACCTCCTTTTGTGATCCTTAATGTGATACGGATTCAGAGGTACCACTGCTTTGCTTTGCTGGTGACAGCTCGATCACCTCGGTACCGAGGCCTCGGAGATAATTAAGGAACGCAGCGTAAATGTATTTAAATTGATTTTTTTAATTGATTCTAAATAGTAGCGTTTATCCTGGGATAAAACAAAGAAAACACTTTCCCATCATTGAAAAAATCTAACTAACAATCACTTCCCTATTGGAAAATCGGAAATTTCATTCATATAATATATTAAACTGATTTCCCACACATAGCAGTCGACAGACCAGAATAAGAAAATTCTTCACTTGTTGATCATTGTATGTAAGCGTAAATTATTTTTATCAACAAGTCAGAAATGTATAGCTAAGTAAAATAAAATTAGGATATATGTATCGATATACGCGTGTGTGTAACATAGAAATATTCACATCTTGGGATATTCTATCAATTACCCAATGCAGACAGAATTCATTCGTGTACTTGCTACTCTATCCTACCTAATGTATCATAAATGGCACCTTTCTTAAAAACCTACTTAATGTACTCGTAAATGCATAAAACGAACAATCCTGAACATGACAAACATCGCCCTTAATTAACTAAAAATAGCCAGTTACTAAAATTGAAATTTAGTCAACAAAACGATCGAACACACCTCAAACAAATTTGCAATTGCGAACCGATCACAGGCCCGCTTGCAATTCGCAATCAAGTTATCCAATTTTCAGCGATGCATTGTCTTATGAATCAAGGAAGCGATATCACGCCCAGCCCGACGCCACCCTCATGGGCAATCATGTTACTGGAGAACGTCCACACGTCGGTGAAAGGGTCGTACATCTCGACAGATATAAGATTCGAGATACCGTCATAACCACCGACGGCCCAAAGTTTTCCCATATTTGCAGTGAGCGCTACACGACTGCGTTGAGCGTTCATGGATGCCACAAACGCCCATTTGTTTGTATTAGGATCGAACATTTCGACCGTTTGTAGGAAGGTGCTACCGTCGTAGCCGCCGCATGCGTAGAGTTTTCCGCCGAGCATGGCGACACCCAGCCGACAACGTTTCGTCAGCATGGCGGTAGTCTCCGTCCAAGTGTTAGTATTCGGATCATAGCGCTCCACCGAATCGAAAATGGACAATCCATCGTGACCGCCCATGGCGTAAATGTAACCCTGGCATGCAATAACTGCACCCGCACTCCTAGATTTGCTCATTGGTGCGAGCGATTTCCAGGTATTCGTGAGTGGATGATATCGTTCCACGGAACTGAGCGATGTCACTCCATCGTAGCCTCCACAAACGTAGATCATATCACCAAGAGCTGTAGCCCCTAAAGCGCTAAAGAAGTCTTTAATTAAATTCTTTTCCTACATTAATTCTTTGAAATATGAATGGACTAGATACCTTCTTTTGCATTGCATGGAAGCAACAGTGAGCCATACCCCTTTTGGGGCATCATACACCTCCACACTTTGTAAACGATCCCGACCATTGTATCCCCCAAAAGCGTATAGTTTCCCTTTCAGAACGGCGACTCCGAGTCGACTTCGCAATGTCGACATTGCAGGTGCCAATTTCCAGATGTTAGTTTTCGGATCACAATATTCCACCGTGCTCAATGAATCCCCGTGCTTGTTCAACCCGCCAACGACATAGATCTGACCGCGAACCTCCCAGGCTCGTTGCTTAGTTCGAAAGCTTTGCAGTAGGTGCCTTCTTTCGGGTAATAAATGAAAAACTCTTGCTTCGTCCAATAAGTCACGACACTGATGCGAAGTGCGAATTAGCTCTTCCGTAGCCACCCGGTCGGTGAGATACATAGGCGAAAGTAAAGGCAATCGTACTTGAGACAACAATTCTGGTAAATGAACATGTCTGGTTTCGTTGTGTTTCACCCATCGCATACATGCCTCGAACACTTGCTCTTCGGTCTCAACGCGCAACTCATTTCGTGATAAAATGTTTTTGATATCTTCGAGAGGGAGGCAGGAGAATTCTTCGGATTGAGATACTTCCGGGAAGCATTGTTCGATGTATTTGTCGGCTCGTTCGGCCAGCGTGAGACAGCTCAAAGTATCCGCAAATTGGCGGATACCAAGTGCGTTTTGCGGATGTAACCTAAAGATATTTTATACAAATTAATAATCATCTTATTTTAGTAATATCTTTGTGTACCTAAAACAACTTCTACATAAATCAAACACTGATTAAATCAAATGCATGAAGTTGTTTACCTTTCCAATAAATAATTAGCACAAGCATCCCTGACTTTGTTCAATTGCAAGAACGAAGCACAGATCATTATATTTTGAACATTGTTTCTGTCCAAAGCAATCCTTCCGGAATAAACAAAATTGATTAAAGCTTCTAATGCACATGCATCTACCCCACGCATGACAATCTCTTGTTGTCGACTTTCCACCATATCATGTGTGAACATAGCATGAAAATATGGTATTGCAGAGGCAAGAACTATTTTGTGTGCGCTGAATGACTGATCTTCAATCTGAAAGAGGCAGAGTTGTTTAAGATTCCCTAAGAAATGCTTCAGATGGCAGTATTCCCCATCTAATTGAACTATAGCACAATGAAAAGTTCAAATTACCTTGAGAACAACATCACACATCTTCCCTTGTCGCCGAATCTCTTCCATAACAGAAAATGCCGTGGAAGGTATATCATACTGCATATATAATGTAACATCATTGGTGGTATCTGGAGGATAATTAATTTCCATCGTCCGTGAAGCTGCTATCATAGTTTCTTCACGTCGCTCCCAGGAGTTATCCAGCTGGCAACGATCCGCAACAGTCTTATCCATAATTAGTGTGCCCGTTTTTAGTTAAGCATTCAGTCTCCAGGTGTATTAATTAATTTATCACAAAGTAAGTTGAGAGGTTATGTTAGCGAACTGGTTGGTTGTTATTGTGTTGCAGCTTTGGTGTGGATCGTCGTGCGCGCTGTGTTTTGCATCAAGAAACAGAAAAACAGGGGTGCTAATGTGGTCAAAAGCAGCAACTCACGTGAAATGTCGCAACGGCGTGTACCCATCCAGCCTTGTGCAGCGCTTCCCTGTCGAAGATGCCGCTGTAAGCTGGCTAGCCCGATACGATAACTACCAGCCCAACACCTACGAGTCGCCTACGATCAAAAAAAAAATCTGGTCGGACCCCGAACTAGGCAACCATCCGATTGACGTCACAAATACCTTATTATCATGACCTAGATTTATCTTTGTAGATGCGGACGAATTTATTCCTCGATGGAATCGATTAGATGGACAAATTGACCGGCGCAGTTATACAGGCTTGTATGAGGTGGTTGACGGAGTTCCATTAAATCCTCGTGGTCGCACCGGGATCATTGGTCGCGGATTGTTAGGCAGATGGGGACCAAACCATGCAGCAGACCCTATCGTCACTAGATGGAAACGTGAATGTACCTCGAATGCAATTCTCTTGCATCCCGTCTCTCTTCTGCCCGTGCTACAATTTTGCGCAATCCAAAGGCACGATAACAACGAGTGGGCAATCCCAGGTGGCATGGTCGATCCTGGCGAAGAAGTCAGCACAACGCTCATGCGAGAATTTATGGAGGAAGCTATGAATTCGTCATCCAAGGAGAACCTCCCCAACGAGAGGTATAAGTTAGCAGCGTTTTTCGCGAATGGTACCACAATCTATCGAGGATACGTTGATGATCCCAGGAATACCGACAACGCGTGGATTGAAACAGTTGCTGTAAATTTTCACGATGACGAGGGGACAAAAGTCGGAAAATTTGCATTGAATGCTGGTGATGATGCCAAACGCGTGAAATGGATGGATATCGATCATTCAAAACCTCTATACGCTAGTCATGCGGAGTTTATTGAAAATGTTGCAAACCTATGGAAGGCGCATTTCTAATTTTTTCAGACAGAGATTAGATTATTTTTGATAATTAAATAAAATTTTTAAGTTTTTCTTTAAAGTTATATATATATATATATAGGGTGGCGCAAAAGTAA
>JARJDU010040407.1:0-21343 GCA_030264695.1 Lissagria laeviuscula
CGGAAGCTCGTTCTACTGCTGACGATAAAAAATAATGTTTGCCTAACTGTGAATAAATGAAAAGCGGCTTTATATCTTTGAGTGGGGCAATAACAACCAAGATTAATTTTCCACCGCTGTTTTACTGCTCATTTTTATATACTCTACCTGCTATTTGGAAAATAACCTACGAAACCAACGAATTTATTTTCAATACTATGGGTATGCCAATAATACAATAAAAATGCAGGTTAAAATCAAACGCAAAACAAACAAATAACTCATAATACCAGCATGCGTTAGCAAAAGAGAGGGAGCTATGTGTTGTGGTAGTATTACAATTGCTCTACTGCAATATAATATGACGCCTAAAATCCGTTCTGCTAGAAATATTAAACAATTAAACAGCAGTGAAAGGAAATACGTCCGTTCGTTACGTATTTCCATTAAACACTGCGTTCAGTGGATGAAATTAATTTGAAACCCTTTAGATTCCTGAAATGTGTACTCTTGTTGTGCTGTTGTCATTCGCACCAATTGAAATTTGAACTACTAGTTTTACTGCAATCGTATTTGTCCAGATTTTAGATACTTCTCTGGTTATGAACAGTTGCACGTCATCAAATTCCAACTTTAATTATTTTCCACGAATATCCTCGAAATGTTTACTGTTTACTCAGCAGCTGCTGGAAACTTTATGCTACTAATGCTCTGTAGGAATCGAAAAAATATATTTTCCCTCTAGATATATATAAAATAGGTTTTTATGTATGTGTGTTTTATTTTTTCAATTTATATTTATATTATTTTCGAGGGATTTTGCACTAAGCAGGTAAAAAAACAAGTCGTTTATATAACAAACATAAAACGGGAATGCGTCCGGAGGTAAAATACGACCGCATGCGGGATTGTGAGAGCACGAATGCGACAAGGACGAGATCGTCGGCGTTAGGCAACCCCTCTAGCACGCGGAAAAATAAATATAAGAAGTTAAAGTAACAGCATAAAGGAACAAGCGAAAATATATTCTGTTTTACGTGCTCGGAGCCGCGACGTTTGATAAATAAAACGAACGAAATCGTGACAACAAAATAGGCACAAAATAAAAGCGCAAATATTAGCACACGCAATAAGACACGTTGGGGTGAGGGGATGAGTGTAAGATACATTTTCGATTTTGATTTTTTAACGTGAAAGTATACGATACTCGAATGTACTACATGTTCTTAAGCATGATGCTGAGTACCATAAAGTCGGATTTCATTGTCTACATTTTTATCTTTTTTGTTATCTAGAGAGAAAAATGAGCTTTATGCTATAGTTAAAAGTTTTGAACTTTTATTATTAAGCTATTGTTATAATCGTCATTTATGTAATATAAATGGTTCTAACTTGGTAAACAAATTACTTTAATCATTCATAGATCGATTAGAGACACTCTGTGAACAATACATGAAGATATAATGCATGAATCATACGATATCGTCATTATCATTCATATAAAGTTCGAGTTGGAAGATAGTTTGATAATAATGATTACAACCCATGCATATTTAATAAGCAACCCTGTATGGTAAACAATTTTAATGTACCTACATTACTTCAGTATGCAGAATTAATCTAACCATCGTTAGATTATCATTGCTTTTATCCGAGTACGATTATTAAAAAGAACAATTACATGAAATTCATAATTTGTTGATAAATTAAATTTTCAGCCGGCCCTGCTCTCCTTAAGAAAATAAACATTATTGTAAACCGTGGTAGGCGAAGGGGCCGAATCCGTAAAGCATATTAGTATGAGTATGGGCTTCCAGTTCGACAGTGGCCCTTTCATCGCATCATATATATATTCTTCTCTTTCTCCCTCGTTTTTTTTTTATTATACTTACACGCCGCATTAGGTACCGCCCTAAATTTCAGAATTCCGCTCATGCTTGAAAATCTGATTTCTCTCATTCGATTATATATACTTATGATTCCATAAAGCAAACTGCTTCTTTATTTCAATAGCACGTTGCTATTGCTGCCCGGCGCCTCCACTCAACCTTAGCCTGCAGCAGCGCACCGATAAGAAAACCAACATCATTTCGAATTACATACAAACCTTACTTACTTACTCTCATCTCTTCCTCTGGCTAGGTTACATTTTGTAATGTACTCGTAGCATACCGTACACGTAGCCTGAAAGGCCGAGAATGAGCCTGGGAATGGGATCTGGAGCCAGAGCCAAGAGAAAGGCGTGCACAAACATGTTCGAATTGCCTTTCGCTCTTGCAACGAAAATTCCTCTCTTAGCAAGTGGGGGCTGCGAAACCACGCTCGTAGCACAAAGCTTAACTTAGACCCGTCCTGCTGAATCTACAAAATTCCGGGACTGGATGACACGAAGGTTGTGTTAGATTAGGCTAAAATTGTTCAGTGATTCCCTAAGTTTATAGTAATTATTATTTATTTATATAATACTGAGGTTTGATTACATGCAGGTGTTTTGTATACTCGTCACGAATTTGATAAGCTAACCTATATATCTTTGAAGACTTTGAACTACGAACCTGCCAATGTGCAAGACTTTTACGACACTTTTGTGCAGCTCCTGTATTCTGCAAACACACAACTAGCCTCCTCGATGACGGTGCCTTTATCCTACTCGTGTGTTCGTTCGCGCTTTCCGTTTTCCGTGAGGCATATAGAACGTTATTGCCACCACTGCTGGTCCTGCTTCGCTAGTGGTGCATACTATAAAATTTAATCTTTATTACTGTGTACTATACGTACACCCAGACTGGATCTGAGCTCGACCCCGGATAAATCTGCGATCCATTTCGTGACAAGCGCAGGACAATAACGGATGATACATTGTTGATTGAAAGATGCTGCTCTGGGTGGGAAATCCTCACCTCTACCCAAAGCAACATAACGCTCGTAACTATGCGACGACGACTATGCCGTTTTGCGTCAATCGGTCCTCCTTTTTATTGACGCACCTCACACATCCTGCTGGATCTGCGGTTTATCCGCGCTCGTTTGCGTCGACTATAAAAACAACATCATGGACGATTGCCACGATTGGCGGACTATAAACCGGTGAGATGCGATCGTTGTCGATAAAAGTGTCCACGCACTTGAAGTTGTGCATTTTTGTGTTTCGTTGATATAGAAAAAATAAAATATTTGCTGCTTTAATTTTAGTTGCTAAACTAGGACAATTTTACAAATGGTTGAAATTTCCTGGAAAAAATGTTTTGTCAGACAGAATTTAATTTAAAAAAATATTTGGGTATTATTTTTGAGCGATTTTTCAGATTTCTATATTTTAGTTTTAGTGCTGTATTTATATTAAAAATATAACGCTGTCACCTGAAACTATATTAAAAATTGTGTTTGTCCTATCATCATTCTAGCACTAACTATAATAATTATTTTCTATTCAAAGCGTAACAACAAAAGAATATTTATATAAAGCACAACAATTTTTATCGATCATAACAATATGTTTGGATATAGACTTCAAAGAAAAATGCATGAGCGTTCATCAGATTTTTATTGCCTGCATGTGTGCGCTTTACATCAAACATTAATTTTACTAGCTCAAATGGTATGGCATTATGAGATAGAAAAAATTGAGACGCAGTTGTCGCTGACATGACAACATGAGGCACGGGGTGGCTGGTAGGCGCATGATGAAAGTGTCAGAAAAGCGCGTTCGGTATTCATTTCGTTTGTCGTCCAATAAAATAGGATAAATTTCCATTCGCACAAAAGGTAAGAAAAAGCAGACACGCACTTTCTTATGCTGTACGTAGAACGTAGTCATGAAAAGCCGAAGAATATTTATTTATGGATATATGAAAAAGAATAGGAATTCTTCTGAGAAATTCAAGGTGATAATGTACAAATGTTTTTTCATCAATTTTTTCCCCTATTCTAAGTCTGTAATTTTCATTAAATGAACCTTCCATCACATTTTGAAATCACGATGGTGAACATGAAAAATCCGCAGCGTAAATAAAGCATAATGCCTATTCTATTGTTATTTTAAGCTTCTAAATCTGCATCCATCCCAAACTGCAGCTTGAAACAATCGACGTGGAAAAAAGGCATGAGCCGATGTCGAACCTAATGGCCCATAATGTAACGCAAGTGAAAAATATTAGTGTAAATAGACGAAATCGTCGAATCGATAATGCAACTGCAACAACAAAAAAATCGGATTATTCACGCTCGTGAGCACACAAATAAATGTACACAAATATGCAAATGTATAAAACGCCCATGTTGCCACTGCACATTAACACCACACCTTTCCGAATCGAATCGACAATTCCCATCCCACGCCCGCCCTGTACAAAAAGTATCCAAAAATTACACACGCGCCAACACAAACCCACCAGCAATATTTATCGTTTCGCGTCCGGCATTTCAAGTTTTAACTTGGATTTTGTCGGAATCCGCGCATAGGCCGCTTTCATTGTCCATTGTTGTTTAATGGGACGCGAGAGCGACTGGGGGCTAACAGCAGCATATCCAGCCGAATATCGAATATGCAACTCTCGGCGGCTCGTTGATGCAAGAGTGCACTAGAAGTTGATGCATTCGCATACAAAATTCAAACGATTGCAGAGAATGCAAGCGGAGCCAAGCCGGGTGGTAAACGAGACGCGAGTATGGATGCAATTCACAAAAGTCGAAAATTTCCGAGCGGATGCTAACGCATAGGGATAAATATCTAAGCGCCGACGACGATTCAAACGAAACAAAAGCGAAGAGTGTAGTTACAAAAGAAGAGGAAAGTAACATACAGACTCGGAGAGACGCAAAAAGAACCAACCAGTAGTGGTAGATGTGGAGGAGGAATGGCATTCTTACCTTGAAGTCGGGAGGCGGGAGTGGGAGGCATCCAAGATGATAATAACGCGAGTCTATTGAGACGACATCCCTCAGGACATCAAGGACGGATGGCTTTGTGCTGCCGATGCTGTAGCGTGCTTCCCGGCGAGACGGAAGCAGGCGAGAGCAACAAAAACGTAATGAAATCCTAGAAAGAACTCATTATAGCAGCTTGAACGAACATCGCGTACAGCCCTAAACGAAAACTTTATCTTAAAATTTAGTGCACGCAGTTTTAAGTTTTTAACGCATGCGTATGAAAAAATAAATCTTGACGCAAGCGCAAATTACTTATTAAATTAAATAGTTATTTGATTTATATTGACGCGGAAGTAATAACCCATTTAAGAAATGATTGATGAGCGCACACTATGCCATTTCGCTACTGCCAATGTTTTATTACTTCCTTCCTTATTAGTTCTCATGTGCTTTACTTAAACTTACAGAGACCATTAATGCCACAAGATATTTTCACGCTGGTCTGGTCGTTTTTAAAGCAACACCAACACAACGCGAAACTTGTAAGTTTTCGCAAGTTCGTTGAAAGATGGAAAGGGATGGGGGCGCCGTGACGGCGGAAACGAAGAAATACGTGCAAATGTTTGTTTTCTTAATTCCGTGCGCCAACAAACGTGCTGATCGCGTTACGGAACAGTTAGTTGTTTGTCTGTGCAACGCTCGCACCATCCCCGCACGCCTGTAAGAACAACAACGATAATAACAACAACAGCTCAACTTGTGCGCATTCGGTGCTTCCACGGCTGCCTCCTTATATGCACATATTGTATAATAGTGAACGTCAATGACGTTGCGACGCCACCGCTTCCCTAGTCCCAACAACAATATGTAATATCTTGGATGCACATATTGTTGTTATCATAATGCAATAAATGCGCATGCGTTGAGTAATTTCATTAGCGTAAAAGTTGTCATCTCATCAAGCTAGTGGCTTTATTTATTTTCTTAATTCTTAATATAAATTATCATTAAAAATTGTGCCTTCACATGAACTAAAGCAATCATAATTGAAACTAAATTAAAACAAGAACCTACAAAAGAAAACTCAGCAAAAACAATAAGGAAGCGAGTAACTGGCAAGTTCCGGTGCTGACGGCACAAGAAAATCCCAAGTTTATTAAAAATTAAAACTTACTACTCGACGGCGCGGCAAAATTGCGCGCACAATTTGAAAACAGAGTCGTTAAGAAAGCATAAACTGCCGGAAACTCTGCAAAGGTAAAATATGCACTCTGACAGCAGTGCCCACCCGGCATTGGAAAACAGCAGCGCATGAAAATCCTAAAGCCGTGGCAATTGTCTCTGGCTTCGTTGTAAAATAGTTATAATCGCAGTTGATAGTTGAAACGCAGACAGAAATAGCGGAAGTAATGGCTCCATTGCTGCATTAAGTGTATAAATGCTTAAATGACCGCCGCCCGGATCGCCACCTGCTTGTGCAGGGAACACGACTACAAGCGAAAGGTCAGAGCGAGCTTCCTGATATATTAATTTACAAAAGTTTAATAAAAGCGCGCAAGCATGCCGGCGCTGAGAAGTAACCCCGCGATATATGGACTAGATCCCGCCGATTTATATTACTCCTGCTGCGTTTGGGATGATTTCAGTGGTTAAGCTGCTCATAATGCTGCAATTGCTCTCGGTGTAGGTGTATATCTGGTTGCATAACTTTACCGTATATATGGTTGCTGGTTGCATCTAGATGTGGTCAGTGTTCATGGGGGTATGTGCTATATTTACCCCATCATAAATTGAAATATTAACGTGAAAAGCACGAGTAAACATGAACCATCATCTAGCAGTTCGGGCAATAAATGAGCATTAATCTACGACGAGATAGGGAGCTGCTGCATTGTTGCTAATATATTTCTACTTCAACGAGTAGCAATGCACGATGCGCAGGGGTGCAGCGGGACCGTGCAACTGCTAATAAAATTACCAATCATTGTAGCTAATTGCACGTCAAACATCAATAATTAGTCGGGAGGGTGGCTTGTTTAGAGCTGGCTGCGTTGTGACTGCTTGCGTTTGCATAAACAAAGTCGAAAGCTATACGAACGAGACAACAGGAGCGTTCAAAGTGTGGAAAAGCATTACGTCAAACGACTGGTAATTATTGCAAGTGTTTACCAATTAACTCAAAGGAGTCAGCATCCATTAAAATTCAATGTGTGAATTAATTTGCTCGACTGTGTAACGTTGTGATGGGACATGAGAGTTTAGCATACGAAGAGAATTCACAACTTGTTTTGCATGCTCAATGGTCTTGTTGTTTGTCTTTTCCTTGTTATTGGACCTATTTCGGTAGTGGTCGTGTTTGGGGATGATCTGTTATAAGCAGTATTTATAGCTTTTTATATTTTTCTCACTCGATAGCTATACATGACATTAACTTAGTAAATGGTACGATGATATAAATTTCTCTGTGTCACCCTGTCGCCTAACTCTGGCTATGGTTTAGCAATGCTAATCATCTTGGAATGCGTCCAATAAACATGAAGCGGACTAAACAGATTTACGAAGGAAATCCTAGGCTAAAAGGAAGCAAAAACCACAGGCATAGCCAATAGCAGAGGAAATACATTTATAGAATTCTTCGGCGGTGATGTCGTAGCAGCTAGCCAAAAGCTACTCGATGGAGATTGATGCGTTCGCATAAAAGTTATAAGTGATTATTTGCACGATAAGGAGTGCTGGCTTGGAAATATGATGGGAATAAGTGAGGTTAAGCAAATGTCACGGTATGTCAAACCTGGAGGAATCGATTTCTTCGCGTATACTGAGAAGTAATCATACTAGGAAGATTTTGTTGATGATATAGAACTCCGTAAAAGGAAATTTGTGGTGGTAGCTCTTACAATCAGTGGTTTTCTTTACTATAATTTCTGTCGCACATCGAACTGAGCGCATTGTCAACTCGTCGAAGTTTTGTGCACATTAATTTTTGCTATAAATTTGTTAGCATCCATTCATCTCAAATGAAACTCAAACAGAATATATTTTCAAATTTCCTCGCTTATTATTAAACATTTCAACGAAAATTAATTATGTCTCCATTGTGCATGTTCCGAACCTCAAAACTTCGAAAATTACAACCAGCCCAAACATTCTTCAACATTTCAAATTACAATACCTCGCATTCGTCATATTTCGTATGCAAACGCAAGATTCCACATTGCACGACCGTCACCACGATGTATATATTTTTTTCAATTACATTTCCAATGATCCCCTCGGCACGAATGAGGTCGCTGCCCGAAATTATATTAAAAGTTTCCAGTCATGGAGTCCAACGAGGGCGTTGCGACGAACCTGCCGGATGGATAATTCGTTTAATAATTACTTCAAAGTAAAAATAAATGAATGACGAAATCGAATTAACGCGCGCGCACGAACGGCTTAATCTAGTTCGTTTAGCAAACAGTTCATGCGCGCATATGCCGGCTAATACAGATTAAATTCATCAAGCTCGCGTTTCGCGTAAAACAGTTGTTGCCTGACTACAAATGATGTTGACAACCGACGGCACACGTACCTAGTCAACATCAATGAAAATTGGGTTAACTTTTGTTTTTGTTAATTTTTATTTTATTTTCGAATAAATGTTCATGTTGTTTGCTGTTTGTTGTTTTTAAGTAGGGTTTCTATGGTTTCCTTTGAAGGAGTCGAAGATTTTCATTAATTATAGAATTAGGATGTGGGAGACAACATCCCGCAGTATCAATGTCCGAGTTTTCAGTTTTTATAGCAGCGGTAAACTTTTCTGTTTGCAGTTCACCGCGTACGCTACGCCTTTGGCGTATTCCTCTTAATGCAATATTTTAAATTAAAATTCACACCCACCGAACGCGACGTGTAATTAGAATAATTGTGAAACCAGAAGCTAGCCGGCCACTCTCGCATATTCATATGTTGTCATATTCTTTATCGTTTGTTGATTTTGTGGTTCGCTTTCTGTTCGACGAGGCGAATGCAATGCGTGCGTGTCATTGTTCGCGTTCTCTAGCATAATATTCTGAATACTGAAATATGATATAAATTCAAATGTCAGGGAATACCCTCCATGCAGCCCAGTCAAATGATAGTTGGGGTAGATGTAGTTTGGGATAGGTTATGTTATATTAGTTACCTTTCAGCTCCATACCATACGAATTAAAATGGAAATCATAAATTGCATTTGTTAAAAATCATTCTGGTTACATTACATTCATTTCGGTTTATATTGGTGATACGAATGTGTGTCAGATTTCATTTTGTGAGTTGTACTGGTTTCATGTTATATTTCAGCTATTGTTTATAAACGCAAATAAAGTGCGATGTAATGGAGAACCAAGGGAAAAAGGAACAAGCAGTAAATGAAACTACTTTCCCACAAATCGAATAAAATACGCCCGAGGCGGAAGTAAGCCCGATCGTATTACTCACGACGGATTCTCGTAAAGCGCATTTGAACCGTTTTGCGTTTGGCGTGTGGTTCGACGATGCTTTTCGCATATTTACATGCACCCCCAGTTTCACTGTCCCATTTACTTATATCTGAATACCTTCCTCAATGCAACTAGCTACTTTCCATCGGTTAGATACATGACTCCAAAATACGTATATTCAAGTGCTACGATAGAGATCCACATTCAGAAAACTACAAGGTTCACAAACATCATAAGTTTTATCAAAAACCCACGAGTTGCATATTTTATTCGACATGAACTTTTCATTGAAACTTCTATTCAAACAACTGATAAAATGTGAGGTTGGTATAGTTTAGGGGGTTATATCTATTTCCTATGCTTTGATTTATTTGTCTCCCAAACTATGATCTTGAATGATCTCACAGTTATGTTGATCAGCTCAGCTAAGTCGAATTATATATATAATATATCTGTTTGTAGATAGTTAATTTGATAATAAAACATATTCAGTGAAGTCAAGTCCGTAAGCGTTTCTGCAATGTGTCAGGGCAACGTCGACGTCCGATCCGACGAGGGTGGAGATTGCCGGTTGCTGCTCAACGAGTGGAACGGATTTATGCCGCGAATTTCCAAACAACCTACCGCCCCCATCACCCCCCTCCCTTCGCGCAGCTTGCCTACTAACAAACTTTAATTTATAGCTGTCCCATGTTGGACGTCGCGAATTCTGTGAGAACGCCTGTGGCGGCTGTCACCGATGAGTACCGATTCTAGATATCTCAGTGACATACCTACATTAGAAATACTCCTCTCCTCTGTTGAATTGCACTTGCATTGCGATGATAATTAATGCCCGAATCAATACTCCAATAAGTAAACATTAAGAATTATTCGACATTTTGGTTGTGAACTGACGATGGCTTCACGCACAATTCACACGTACTCATTGATCCATCTATTTCCGCATTATCTGACATTAACACTTACCTAATTACTTAGATATCTCATTAGTTACGGCCTCGAAATCATTCATAAATCAATGCAAATCACCTGAATAATACCCACGCGCGAATATTGGATCTACGCAACGTGCTCGGGTTCTCTCCAAATAACCTAACCCAACTGCTCCTCTCATCCATCTCTCTCACGTTCTCTCTATCTTCAATCCTTCCTCGCATAAGCTCCATCATAAGCCATAGCATTGCCCCGAACAGAAATATACACGCGTCACAGCGGTAACAAATGATTCCCAACGGAAAGACCCACCAGGACCAACGAGCTTCGAAAGCTAATAACCGCCGAGGTTAAACTTTTCCTAATCGAGTCAACCGGGCGAATGACAAGCGCGACACGAAATTTGCAAACTTCCTTACTTGCCGCCTTCGTTTCTTCCCCCCTTTCTGCAGGCGTGCGTTTTAAACAGACAGGAGACAGACAGACATACCGAAAAGGTCCTGATCCCAGGACTGTCCAATGCCTTGTTCAGTTTTTTAACTTCAAATTTTAATAAAAGGGACCACAATTCGCTCTTTGCACATTTTTTTTTCTCGCACAAGTTCAATTCTTAATTAAAATTTTCGGCTTTTGCTTGGTGAAGGCACTTTCACACAGAAATGTGTGTATGTATATATGTATGAGTGTACAGTATAATAAACATTGGATAAGTGTAGGGTTGGTTGTCTGCTAAGCATTGCATAGTGGGTTATCAGCCTGTAGGCGAATTGAGCCAAACCGAAGAGAGCAGAGTATGGCAAGGCGGCAGCGTCGCGATAATTCACTCTAATGACATTTAATTGTGAATAATTTTGTTATTAAGTATTCCTCTTGTGTGCGTGCAGGTCGCTCCCTTAAGGGGTAACGTTTCAATTAATCCCATTTGCACGCTCAGCCTGCTGTTGGCAAGATATGAATTTTGGAATGGGTGGGTTCTCTGGCGGGCAAAACAGATAAATATACGTGGGAAAGAAGAAGAGAGGATTTTTGGTGTGGATGACGGGACGACCATTGAGATTCTCGAAGGGTACAAAGAGTGACATTTATGGCTATATCTCGGTTTTATTTACGTCACGGGGAAGACGTTATGAAAATTACGGCTCTTTGTGGCGAGTTGAATATTTATGGTACATGTGTTACATTTTTAGGGTAGGGTATATAGGTGACAATGGTGTGCTGTCATTTGTCAAGAGTGCTGAATTAGTAGTAAAATAGTTAGTAGCAGGTTTTCTCGGCGTTTTCTTTTGACATAGGTGACAACACTAATATCTGCCTTTTTATCTGTGTAATGAATAAAAGTCATGTTTTTTTCTGGTATTTTTATTTTGTTGAATAATTCCTAGTGGTTGTTACCTTGGTGTGTGTTTGCACAGAAATCGAATCGTAAAATCCGTCTAGTGTCGTTCACTATTTGCCCGTTTATCTCTACCCGTTTAATTTTATCGCGTAAAATTAAATTCCTAGAGCTCAAGTTGCATTCGATTTTGAGGAATTTCACTCAAAATCATAACTTTTTAATTAAGCATGTACTATTTTGGAAATGAACGTAAATCGTTGATATCATGTTTTCACCTTAATAACGAAATTCTATCTTTATAAAGCAATATACCTTACAAAATGTAGTTTTAATTGAATTAAAAACTTGTATGTTTGATTTAATTGCATTTTGGCAATTAAAACGCAATATTTTATTTAATTAACAATATCGTCAATAATGTATTAATTTGTGGCAACACCGCAATTGCTGATGGTACAGCAGATTTGTCCTGTTTGGCTAGTGTATTAGTTTTTAATCACATTTATTATGTATGTTCTTTTGGCAGCTGGTGATATTGTAAAATATTCAGGAAATTATTCGATTAATTCTATAAATATAAATTTTTGTGTTATTTATGTGTCACTTCAACATGATATATACATATTTCACTAATTTCTCACTTTTTTCGAAGTTAATAATCGCTTTTAACGTCGCTTTCTTATTTCAAGTAGACAACAACTTCAATACTTAGAATATTTTCCAAAAGTATTTATTTGCTACCTACTAAGATACAACAGGCATACTCTATTTACTAGTTATAGCCATCCGATATTTATAAAATTGATCATTGAAGCGAAGATCGAATTCTTCACTAATCTAAAGAAGACTGTGCAGCGTCACCTTTCAGCAATTCAATTTAAAAATGTCTGCATTGCGCTCCAGTGTTACGTAACACATGTGTTGCGCCTCTCAAGAGTGTGTCACCAAACATAAAGTATTTCAATATTCACTTCAGTTCACTTGCAATTCCTTGGATTTGTCGTCAGGGAAAAAATGATTGGAGTGTACAGGCAGTACCACAAGCGCGCCAGTAGAACCCGAACATCTTACAACAATATAAAGTCTCTCGCGCTTGCAGAATTCACACAATCTGTCAGAATGTTTGATTTCTCTCATATTTTGCAATTCGATTCGCAACCACAACGAAAATATATTCTATTTACTTTTTATTACATTGCTTGTTTCTTTTTGTTTTCGTTTCAATGTACGTACATTATTGTACTTTGATTTTATATAAAGAATGAACAATAAGACTTAAAAGCTGATAGGTTGTGGGTATTTATAAGCAATTCAAATACCTTGTTAGTATAAAGTGGTAAGAGTTCGAACGTAAAAAAAAATCGAAATAGTACGCGCGAGTACCTAATTGCTTTTGGCACGCGAGGCGCGTACAACGTTTTACCAACGCTTGATACATGCACGTAAAGTGTACGGTTGTGCGTTTTTTATCTATACCGCACGGTAGCGTAATTATCAGTTGTAGCCAGTTTCAGCATACTGGCCTAATAAGCTAACTTAGTTTACTCAGTTGTAAAACAAAATTTACATCATTCGGTGCTTTTTATTCACTTTGAATTACATAAAAAAAATTGTTGCTAGAGTGGCTTAATAGGCGGGCCATTGTCTGCGGGTAAAGCGTCCGCATAAAGTTAGCATTCTTATTCCTGCTGTTAGATACAGGAATAACCTCGCCACGATTGCCCATTTCTCTTAAGTCTTCAATCCAATTAACTGTACGTACTACTATCGGCGTAATGCATTTCCTCTCTCGGCTGCCTTCGTTTCATTGCCGCCCGCATCTCTGCTTTAATCCAACTCTTTGGCTTTACATTTCCAACGATATTACGTTGTGCGCACATTTGCGCAAAAATAATTTCTAGCGGCTATTGGCTTTTACAACAAATTTTCTAATGTTCTCTGATGTAAAACTTTTGTTTCTAGGTTGGTTGCTTAGTTTGTGGTTTTACTAGTTTTGGTAGGTGGTAGCTATCGGTGGACAATTAACAGAAACTTTTGGCACGTAGGCAACAACTCATCGATCATTGTTGAACAACGGCGTGGGGGTGCACAGCTGCTATCGCTAATTAATAATAAATTGAAACATGCTAAATGCTCTGATTTTGGAAAACGATAATAAATGGGTTTTGCAAATCTCTAATAATAAACCGTTTAAAATTAAAATATAAAATGTTGATTAGGTAATTATTACAAGAGGAATGAGACAAATGAAGATATTTGTCTTGCGACATTTCATCAGCACCAAAAATTTGTAAACTTTTATCATTCCCGTTGCTCCAAGCAGCACAAGTTTTATTATTCATAGCATAATGCCATAATGTCGCTTTGCATATTTCTTTACCTCGGTGGAAAACATAAGTAGAATGAGTGACAAATTCGTCGGCGCGACGCGCAACACCCAAATGTATCAAATGCCACCAAACATGGAACAATTGCGTTTTCTCTGCGCTCCCGGGTAAGCTTTCGCGCTTTGCGTATGTAATAATATACGCGTTTGATGATCGTATGAATGCAAGTCTACCCGACCCAATCCCCGCGCTCTCGCCACCACCATCGCCACCACTTCGTCTTCGCATGCATGAATAAGCGCCGCCGCTTTTTGCGAGCGCGGCCCGGCGCCTAAGTCGCAAAGAAAAAGACATAAAGAAAAACAGAAAACGGTGGGTGGATATTTTACATTTTCATTCCATTTGCTCGTGCGCTCGTTCGCCTTGCCGAAATATGCTTTCTCGCCTACCGCAAGAGCAAGAGCAGCCACTGCCTTCCTTCGCGTATCCTTTTAAGTTTTAGGCAGTGCATATATTCCTTTAAATTTCAAATGACCCAGCATAAAATATCGCTCTTCTCTGTCTCGACATTTTTCTTACAAATTGAGACAAAACAAACAGACGAACGGCTTTCTTTCTTATTTTCGCAGATGTAGAAGTGCAAACGGTCGGTAAATACAAACACTTTCTCAAGAAATACCTCGTTATATTTACTATTACGTGTTGAAACATACATGTAGTGTTGCTAAGATTCAATTATCAAAAAGTTCTAGTTTGTAATATTTGGCTAATGAATGGCTAGTCAATTTTTCTTTCTTTTTCTACTACTCGTTTTGACATGACAATGCCCACTGATGAAGGCACATCCTCCTGGAACCGACAAAAACTTGTTCCTAGGCGAAATGATAAATTACGCATCTGCGATCTATGCTAGAAAAGAAGGGAAAAGAATCAAGATCAAAAGGATAAATCAACATGTATAATGGTGGAAACCCTTTTAAGATGATACATCGCTACTCACTGCCGGAATTAATTTTGTTAAGATTTATTAGGCTAGCGGCAAAGGCGGCGGTTGAGATAGCTGAAACCAAACAAGAAAAATTGTTATGACGAAACTCGCCGCCACCGCTGAGCTACTGCTATAGCGTTACCGCCGCCGCCACCGATGTTGCGGTCGCGATGATAATTTAATGATATAAACGAGTTGATATAAGGGGTGAGTAGGGAAACGGAAATGGCGCTGTAATCTCTTTATGTTTCATTCACAATCATGTTAATGCATTTATACGAAGAATTATGATAACATTGTCTGTTTGTTTTTTTTTAAATTTTTTATTCTAAAAACATGAAATAGATGAAGAAAATGTTTTTTTTGTTTGTTTCTCTAAATAAAAACGATTCTTTTGATTGTTTCATCATGTAAACCGCATAGCAATCATTATAAAATTTAGCATTAAGCCCAAAACCACAATTAGCCACATAAAAAATGCAAAAACGTAAACGCGCAAACAATATTTTACTCATTTCGAACAAACCGCGCTGGTATATAGGAACAATAAAGACAAATCCATTATATTCCCAATCCAGGTGCGTTGATACCCAAGTCGTAAACGTGAATTTCCGGCGGCGGGGTGCGGCACCCAGTCCCATGGGGTTGGCGGAAATTCGTGCAGCCGTAAAACGTGTAATTGCGTTCTGCGGACGGGCGCGTAATCGTAATGCGAGTCGATGTTCGTCATAAATAATTATCGCGGATACCTTGCTTCGCCATGCGGTGACACCCATGTTTTTGTTGCTTGTTTTTTTTTAAGGGTTGAATTTGATAGGACATTGCGGGGAATGCATAACTGATGAATTAATTACTGCGTTTTTTTAGGTTAAAATTCTAATATTTTCATGTAAAAGATATCATTGAATAATGAAGATTTTATTCTGAAAAATCGGTAAAATGTCAAAATATATAAAATACTTATTTAAATAAATAAATATTCGGCAATTTTTACTCGCGTGTTATAGGTTATATAATAACCTTGTACACATAGAGCTACAATTAAATATCTGGAGATAATGCCGAGCATTAAGATGTTTTTGTCGGTATGATCCGGATGTGGGATATAGGTCGAAGCGGCAACAGCAGCTAGTAGCGAAGGCGGGAATGCTAGTGGTAGCGGCGCCACCAATGAATGTTTCAACATTAACTAAGATGTTTTGCGCTTGTCTCAGGAACGGCGATTAACAAATCATATAACAAGACGGGTATTCATTTATAACCGTGTTATACAAACAATCTTACCGGTTTTTTTTTGGTTGTGATTAACCATCTCATTGCTGTTTTTGTGGCTTTATGAATGAATAATAATCAGGTAATTAATAAATTCAGCAATTCGAACTACACCAAAATGAATTTATGTTTATGTTTGGTAAGCAGAGGCGCTAAACATGGATATTTTGTATTTGGAAATAATTATGAATGGATTTAATTATAAATTAGAATACATTAATAGATATATTATATTTATGCAAATTCATTACTTATTTATGCATAATTATAATTTGAATATATTGCGCTGTATAGGTGAAAATTAAATAAATGATGCTCGAGGTTAGCATTATTTAATTAAATTAAATGTGTGATGAATTATAATTGGATTTTTTTTATTTTTAATATGACATACCGTTCAATGATAATCATAATAAGTTATGAAAATATTTTAATATCTATTTGAACTTTCAAAGTAACTTAGAACCTTCATTTTTCTTCTTCTTTTTCACAGAGTTCTTTTTTCCTTGCAATTTCGATGCTTTTGCGTCCCCATCTATTCGATATATTCATATAGGTTCGCAATCTAGAATTTTATATAAAAACACCAAACCACGGCAAAAAACCTCATTCCGTAGGCTTTCTCGTCGAGAAATTACGATCGTCCGAATGAAAAAACTTCGCTCGAATATTAAACCCGCTTAATTAACTCTGCGCGCGTCCGTGATGATTTATTCGAATTTTTATCAAATACTCCACGCACCAACTTGAAAAATAAAAAGTAATACGCGCACCAACAAATAATGAAACCAAAAATGTGACACAAAAACTAGATTTATGCAGATTTTCCTAGTACATTATTCTCAATTTTATTTACATCAAGAAGGCGTCTTGTAATTGTTGTTATATCAAATCTCGTCATGTCCTATTATTAAAAGCTAGTTTTGGTACTGCAATAGCATATGGATAATGAACCTCCACAAAGAGCGGGTTTCTACTCTATTACGAGTATGAGATTATGTATTGCGCATTAATTAATTTAACTGAAATCAGCCAATATGGATATAGGAAATATGCATCCGAACATCTGGGTGTTATCGAATATATTTGAAACGAATAGGTACACCAGCCATTCGAGAATGCGTACATTGCAATGCGTGCAAAATCGATAATCACTCTTGAATTGCATTTCTATTAATTTAATTTTCCTCTTTCCTTTCGTAATGCGTTAATGAATATTCTGTTATTAATTCAATTAGAATGCATTTATTTATGTGCGTTTTCCATTTGCATGCTGCATTCCGGTAGAGTGCTCTATACGCTATGTTCACCATTACATTTTTTCTTCTGCTATTTGTGTCAACAGTTCCATGTGTAATGAGCAAAAAATAATAGAATAATTGTAGGAATAAAATGAAATGCGAATACGGCTAAGTAATGTATAAAATAAAGGAGATTTGAAATGAGTTGTGCAATTAGGGGATTGTTTCGTTTGCAAGACAGCAATGTTTCAACGTTTTAAAAACGTTCGCTTCGTTACTTCTCGTGGATTAATAAGAAAAACCATTTACCGTGAAAAGAGCGTTTCGCCTCTGGCACTCTCGATAATATAATTTCGTAATAATATTCTAGGTGCACTTGGTTGTTGTTCTTGTTATATTTAATTGGCACTTCATTTAATAATCTTGTGATTCTTGTAATATAATAAGTATCTTGCTTTTGATTCAATTATAATTAATTAGTACAATCAAACAGTAATTAAGTCGGTTCAGTTTTGAAAACTTAGAGCTGCTTTTCGTGTTCATCATGCAGCTCTCTTTTTCATTATAGGATGGAGGCGTGGTTAGAGCAACACAGTAGTTTTGCTATAAAAGGGGGTGTTCGGTATCGTCAGCGCATACTACATTCAACTACACTTGTGTAGACATCAGCATATAATCAGCTCATTATTGACATTTTTATTATCGAAACAAATAAATATTAATAATTATAGATATAATGAAACTCGACTCGGTGTACCGCAGTTATAATGATTTGTTCGAGAGTTGCCAAAACTATTTTTTTGCAAAAAGTTAAAATTGATTATGCGCTTAACATCACTGCACTGCTGTGGGATTTAGTTTCTAGTTCCGAGCTAGGAAACTATTCATCAATATTCATTGCGGGAGAGTTAGTGATAATTGAAATCGGATCGGATTAAACACCATGGAAGTCAAATTGAAATAGAAACGGCAACACAGGCAATAGTGACGTGTATCAAATGCATAATAATTGATTGTATATGGTGATACCAAAAGTCTCTAAATTAATTTCTAATAAATTCACTATCTTTCTAATTGTATTCATCAATTGTATTAAATAATGTGTAATTTTGTTACAGGTAAAGAATGATTTACGAGTAAACGTAAGTGTAATCAATCCAAATCCTATATAATATATGTCTAGCATAGTGTAATATCTCTGAAGCGGGTCATGTTTGCTTATTATTTAGAATAAACAGGATATTGGGCCGGCTAGTATCATAATACGCAAATATCTTTGTGCGATTACATCATGCGTCTATATTTACATAAACGCCTAGCTATATATCCTGCGGGAAGGGATTTAATCCCAGTCGTGTGCACTGGTTGGTTATTTTTTCAAGCTTTGTAGCCAAGGCTCTTGAGTCCGTTTGTTCTGTTTGCCAAAGCTTGTAACAGAAATTGCACAAGTTTATTCTTTCTTTGCTTTTTTTGTTCATAATGTTCGTTTCTTTGACGACGCGACTACTCTTTGCCACTCTATGGCATCTTCACACAGGAGGTAATACCCTGTTCTGGTCGTCGTCAATGTTCAGTATTTTCTCGTCTTTTTTTCAATTTTTTTTTTGGTTTGCAGTCCTTTGGAATATTTTCAAAGGCTATTTAATTAACGAATTCTGCGCAGAAATAAAATGAAGATGGAAAAAAAACGGAGGAATAAGAAGGAAATCTAACAGTGTATGCGTACAAACATTCTATAAAAAACAGTTCAGGTGAAGAAGAAGAGAGCAGCCGATCGAAGGAATCAAATGTTAGGAAAATGTGCGAAAGAGAAAAGCAAGCGAAGCGGTGGAAAGCTTTGGTATGTATTTTTAATCGAAGAAGTTTGACATTGACTTTTGATTTCTTGCGTGTTCGAACGAAGTATATTCCTCCGCACGGAATGGTCGATAGAATACGAGAGCCTTTATTGATGGCAGATTGTATATAAAATCTGGGGATTAGATAAATCCAGACGGCTTAAATCACTAAGCTAAATAAATAAGGGGAGTATATAAGTGCAGCCGCAATAAAAATAATAATGTGGAATCGTTTCTGTTAGCTTTCGTTTCGTCGCTCGCCATAAGATGCGAGAGCACGCACAACGATTAAGGAAATATCATGGTTTCATGCTGATACGTATATACAGAGTATTCAAAATCCCCTACACGTTAGGAGGCGTGGCAGGCAGTATTCATGCGTCAGTGTATAAATAGGGGAGAACTCGTAGCCTCCGTTCAGTCGAGTTTTAACCTCGACTGTGAGCTCATCACCTGCATACTTTCATAACAATCTAAATTTGTGTAAGCACTCTGTAAACCAGCCCAAATGAAATCATTTCAATTCGCCTGTTTTTATGCGGTTTTTATCACTATGTATGTACTGAACTGCGCCCATAGCCTCAACAAACCAGCAAAAAATGCACACATAGTTTTTGCCAGCGAAAAGAGTAGTAGCGGCGAATGATATTGCCGACAGCAAAAAAAATCCATAGCCGCCGTTTTTATGACTTTACTCTTTATTAATCATCGCAGTTTATGGTCGATCCGGAACGGATCCGAATGGAAATTAAAATATCGGCCACCGACGTCAGAAAATACATATCGTAAAGCAGCCAGTGGTACGAACGTTTTCATTTCGATATTTGCTCGCGTCACGTCGAATGCACTAGCTTTATGATAGATGCCAGTTGCATGTGCACTCATACATTGGCACGAAATCGAAAAAGTCCCCAAAAAGTAGAAGTAAATAGAAATAGAACTGCGCAACGTCGACACATCTGCATTCCATGATATTTACGACTTCGTGTTATGTACTCTAATGGAAGAAATATTTATACATGTAGCGTAAACATTCGTGAGGAGTGGTAATCAACTAGTTTAATAAACCACCTCATAATTGTTAATTATGTGTCGTGATGACGATCAGCTTGATAATATATCCGCTTGGAAAATGCGCAACGCACGCGGTTGTTATATAAGTCTTAATAAGGACTCATTCTTTGTTGTTGCATAGTTTATCCTACGCACGACATGTTTACGCCCCTTCTCTCCTATCTTATAAACTTAAAGCGACGTCCGTCGAGCAACGGACGCAAGAGATACTAAAAGGTCGTGACGTGTTTTCGGCAAACAACACTAAAGTAAATAGATAATAAATTTGCTTGGGTTATTTGCATGGGCAGGTCGTAGACAACGTGAAGTACGCATGATTGGTGGCCTATACTAGACGTCACGCCACAGTAAGTCAGTGGCGCGCCGGTATAAAATGCAAAAATGTACCGATAGTCTTCATCGTATATTTTAGCATGTTATAAGGGTGCACGTTCGACGCCCGCGACATGTTGCCGCGCCGGGATAGTTTATCACGAAGCACTTAGGTTTTTTGATTTACTGATATTGATACAGCTGTTGCATCGGCGGTGCAAAGATATGTCGCGTGCTGTGCACACAAGTTTGCTTGTTATGCGAACCAACGACGGCGACGCATCGCATGCGGATGGACACAATGAAGTTTGGAAAGTTTGTTAATTAAAGCCGGGTCTCGATGCGCGTCCAATGTTCATGAATGTTTGCTTTGGGCTCCGCACAGATGGCTAAGAACGCAAGGGATTGAAGCCAGTGCGGTGGAAAAAATTAATTAAAAATTGCTGCTATCGAGGATTCTTAATTTTTTTGTAATTTCGCTCTTGACATGCATATTTTATTAGAAAGAAAAGGGTCGTTGGTAAGCTTTTCTCTACAAATAATCATTTTATTAAATATGAAAGGAATAAATTTGTGCAAAGGAGTCTTCCTAGAAATATAAATAAAATTAAGCTTAAATTCTTTGTAGAAAACAAGAAAGATTTAAACAAGCACCCGTTACATTTCTATACTTACCATTTTCATTCGTTCCATTTCTCTAATTGG
>JARJDU010040432.1:0-13920 GCA_030264695.1 Lissagria laeviuscula
ATTAGTTTATTACCCTAATATTAGAATTAAGATACTCATGTTACTAACATTACTTTAAAAGTTTTCCTGTATATAAGCTCTAATAATTCTCGAATAAAGTTAGTCTAAAACGAACTTTAAAGTACGACGTTACTCTGCTCCTCAACACATTTTTTTACAAAAATATTTAACAACCCCTATTTTGCACACGGCACAAACATGTATTTTTTTTCCTTTATTTTAGTATTGTAATGTTAGCAGTTTTAGATTTAATAACTCAGTATTCAACCAGAACGCAACTTAGTAGCATCTTCGCAACCCCAAAAAGTAACAAAACTTATGTCTGAAGTCCCAGCGACGAAAACGACATAACATTAGTTCATATAATTCAAATTCTTCTGAATTTAAATACTTCAAATTTTTGAATTAAAATTTTAATTCAACTAAATTTAATTTCTTCTGAGTCAAATACTTCCAAATTTTTCAATCTAATTTCACTTCTAAAAATAAAAAAACAAAAAATTGATTTTCTTCTAACTTTAATACCTTCAGCTTTATCAAAAAGCTTGTAAGCAGAATTCGTTGCACTACACAAAGCGTTTTCTTTTTCTAATACCTTTAGAAATAAAAAAACACGTCCTGAGCGTGTAGGGTCCCTAACCTGAAGAACTAAAAATATATTATAGTGGAAGATAGTGATAAGATCGGGTAGCAAATTACTTAAACAACGTTATAGTTAAGTCTATTTTATTCAAAGAAAATCACATATTATATTTTAATTACATTTAAGCTTAAGAATACAACATGATAAGATTATATGGGTTTGAGCGTCGAGCAAAAGCAAAGTAATCAAGGTTCAACAATCGTTATGAAATAATGTTTGTCGATGTGGACTTTATGTGTAAACAGTTTAAGCTTAAAAACTAAACAATACTACATGATAAGATTGTAAGGGTTGTGATAATATCTGATAAAATATAATTACATATTGAAGAAATTGGGGACATAACACTTTTCCCCTTTTTAAAAATTTGACCTATTTCAAAAATGGGCTAAGCTCCACGGAGTTCCGTTAGTCTCTTCTTGATTTTAAAAATGACATAAATTACGACAATTAACATAATTATAATACATACAGTAAAAGTCATATAAACCGTGATGTGGTGGTTGTCTTAAAGGATAGGTTTATTGATTGCCTTTTGAAGAGTTTTGTCGAACTCTTCTAAACGGTGTTTCGTGAAAGTAAGGTCGTTCAAATTAAAATTGGACCAACTTAATTTTTCAATCACTAGATTTTTTAACTTTAATTTTTGTTTTACGCAGCACTCGTTGTCGTGAATGTTGACTATTAGAATGAAGTGGGTGAAGTTGACTGTTGGTGCCATCGCTGCTTCCAATTGATGGTGCATACTGTACACCTTGCATCCTGGGTCCAGTGTCAAAATTCCCGTTCCTTGTACAGTGAATGTGGACGATTCATCTTTACAAAATAACGTGCAAAATGTCTCGTTAGAATGGCTAAATAACCACTTATTAGCTTGGGTTTTCTGCCATATTTTAACTTTGGCGGGGATTGTCTTAGTGTTGCAGTCTTTCAAAATGGACTGCACTTGTTGTGTCTTCAGCAGGACTTCGCATGGGGCAGTCTTGCTGATGGGCTTTACGTTGTTCTTTTTGTAAATATATGGTTTGACTCGATAGAGCATGATGACAAGTAATACCGTAACATGGCAACGTTTAAAAGAAGGAATGGTTTTCGTAGAACAATAAAAGAATATATTAACTGGTGTTAAGATTTTGGTAGTGGAATTAGGTTATATATCTGGAATTTCTCCTGAAATAAAGTAGAAATTCTCAAAATATAAATTAAATTTTTGTTTTTTATAGCAATTGATATTTTAATAATGGTGTAATATTTGCTGATTTTGTAGATGTCAAATGGCAACTAAAGATTCGAGTTCAATTTTGCCGAAATTAGTTCGTGTTCCAACTTATTTGGATAAATAATTGATGGATGAAGCACGTTAACTTTTGCGAAAAGCATTGAGTTTATGACAATGTCAAGTTTTTCGTTTAGTTTGTTAACTAATTGGTTTATTATACTAACGTGTTCTAATATTATCAAATTTTCTTCTAGGGAGTTTATCGAACTAGCTATACCTAGGCTAAATTTAATAATTTTTTTTAAATTTTTGTTTAGAACTTTTGTTAAGTTTTGCATTTCGATTCCAGAATTGTTATAGGTGGTAATGGTAAAGCCTAATATTTGGATTTGCTGTTGCATTAGCACATGAGTTTTGCGATTTTTATTCAACAGAATGTCGATTGCAGACTTATACATGTGTGCGTCCTGTAAATCAGGTGTGCCAAACAAAAATTTTAATCCTGTACCTACAAAGTTAGCAAGACCTCGCCGATTTTTTTTATTATTTTGTGACTGGTCGGATAAATGTAGCATAGTGCTAAATTTTTCTTCTAAATTTGGAATTTAGTTTGCAGTTATTTGCATGGTGTTGTTGCGCAAAGTTAATAAGTGTTTTGAATTATAATGTAACATACAACACCCTACACTTTGTTAATAAATTGTAGAAATAGTGTTAAATTTTTGCTCATAAAATGTCAGATTTTTATATGACATTATAATAAAGAATTTGTCGTAAACTAGCGTGTTACCTAAGTTATTATCAAAAAAGCCGGAGTTATTTTGAATTTCAAAAATTTGAAATAAATATTTTGAGGGTATCAGGTTTTTAAACAATACAATGATTGCAAGGATAAACGTTATCTTTATTTTAATCTGTATCAAACGATTTTAATAAATTTTTATGGTACGTTACTAATTTGTCTTTTATTTTCAGTACTACTGTTTGATTAGTATTGATTCTTCCTATTTCATAAGAGCTTTCAAACGTTTTATTTCGTTCTTTAGATGTACCCGGGGTACTTGAACATATTTTTAAAAATACGAATTCACCAATTACAAAATCGTGGTCTCTTAGTAATTTATCATCAGATTGTTTTTTACTTTTTTTTTACTCTGAATGAAATTTTCTTTTGCAATTTGAAAAGATGTAGTAAGTTTTAATTTAAGATTGTGATGATAGTCATCATGGGTATAACGAAAATCAGGTTTTTGTAAGATTGAATTTATGATAGATGCTTTCATTCCAAAAACAAGTTCAAAGGTGTAAATTTCGTTAAGACATGTACTGACGTGTTATAACAAAACATTGAGGATAAAATGTACTCATCCTAATTGGATTGGTTTTTGTTAATATAATGCATAAAGTACTCATTCAGTGTGAAGTGCGATCGTTCTAAAGCCCCATTACTTTGTAGGTGATATAGAGATGTTATTACGTGTTTTATTTTAAATAATTTATTCACCTCCTTTAATAAATTTGATTTAAATTTTGTGCCGTTATGTGTTAAAATTTTTTCTGGTATTTCGAAAAACATAACAAAGCTGTAAAATGCTTCAACAACCGATTCGGTTTTGTGTTTTTTAAGAGCTTGAGCATATGAATATTTTGTTAGATTATCTTGAAATGTTATGATAAATCTGTTACCATTTTCAGTTACCGGAAATAGTCCAATTACATCAAGAACAAACATTTAAAATGGTTTATTATAAGTTGTCGTAATTTCCATTGGTGCTTTTAATGGATGAAGATTTGTTTTATTTTCTTGGCATTTTGCGCATGCGTTAATAAATGCTTTAATATCTTTATCTATATTTTTCCAGTAATTATTTTCTACTATTCAATTATGTGTTCTTTTTATACCCGAATGACCAGCAATTAAGGTTAAGTGATGCTCGTCTATAATTTTGTTAATTTCTTGCGGATCATTTGGTTCTATTTTAGGTTTATCAATAAGAATAACTTTTATATTTTCATTTTTAAAAACATAACAAATTATTGTATTTACTATTTCTTGTTTAAAATTCAAATTAAACTGAATTGAAATTGTTATATAAATTGTATTCATATTTGATTCCACTAACTTATTTTGTAATTTTATTAGAGTGTAAAAAACATTTTTGTATGTTGATGAATCAAAATAATGGAAATGTGTAATTAAAATGAATAATGTTTTTTCATTAATAGTTTTTAGTTTTACTATGTCATGCAAATAAATATCAAGATTGATTAAATTGAGATCATATTCACTTGCTAATGTTTCATAATTTTTATTCCTTTCATTAAAATCTTTTGCCATTATTGCAGCAATGGAATTACGTTTAATAAGTACATCTTTGATTGTTTCAACACTCGGATATTTGTTATTTTGATAGTAAAGTTAAATAAAACTATCACTGCTGAAGTAATCTTAGTTAACTAAAATTTAAATTTGCAACAACGCGTCTGCGTTGCAGTTAATTTTACCTGGTTTGTACTGTATTTTGTTATCATATTCTTCTAATTGTAGGCGCCATTGCACTAATCAAGATGACGGATCCTTGCAGTTAAATAACCATGTGAGAGGTTTATGATCGGTAATAATTTTAAATTTACGACCAAAAAGATATGGTCTAAAATGTTTTACAGACCATATGATTGCCAAAAGTTCCTTTTTTGTCGTCGAGTAGTTATGCTGTGTTTTGTGCATTGATGATGAAACATAAGCTATTGGCCTATCTTGACCAATATTGCCTTGAGAAAGGATTGCTCCTACTGCATAATTACTTGCGTCTGTGGTTAATTAAAAAGTTTTTCCATAATCCAGATATAATAAAATTGAATTGCTTGTAAGTATGTTTTTAAATGTTTTGAGGGCTTTTTCGTGATCTGGTGTCCAACTAAATAGTTGTTCTTTGCTAGTAAGTTTGCTTAGGGGACGAGATATGTGCGAAAAGTTTTTTATAAACCGTCGATAGTATCCACAGAACTCGAGGAAACTTTGTACTTGATTTAAATTTGTGGGTATAAGATAATTTTTTAATGTTTTAATTTTGTCGTCATTTTGTTTTACGTTATCTTGCGTGATTATATGACCTAAATACGCGATTTCAGTCTTTAAAAAACTGCATTTTTCAGGTTAGAGTTTTAAATTATTTTGACGTAAACGATTAAAAACTGCGCATAACTTGTGTTCGTGTTGTATCAGATCCGAAGCGTAAACTACAATATCGTCAAGGTAAGCAAAACATTGCGATCTCTGCAAACCCGTCATGACCGTATTCATAAGCCTTTGAAACGTCGCGAATGTTTTAGTCCAAAAAAAATTCTAATAAATTTATAATAACCGTTTGGAGTCGAAAACGCAGTTTTATGACGGTCGTTTTTATTTATTGGAATTTGATGAAAACCAGATGCCAAATCTAGAGTCGTAAAGTACTTAACCTGTTCCAACTAATCAAAAATATTTTCGATGTTTGGAAGAGGTAAGAGATTCCTACTGTGATACTATTCAGCTTTTGGTAGTCAACTACAACACGCCACTTTTTTGCTTGGCCTGCTTCAGATTTCTTGGGTATCACCCACAATGGACTGTTGTACGGACTTACGGAATTTATTATAATGTCTTGTTTCAGCAGTTTTTGAATTTGCATTTCAACTTCTGCTTCGGGATTTTTAGGAAACCGATATATTTTTGTTGAAATAGGTAAGTCCGTTGTAGTTATTACCTTGTGTTCTGCTGCCTTTGTGGCCGTTAAATCATTATCGGGTAAATAAAAGATATCAATGTATTTGCTACAAATTTCGATAATTGAATTTTTCTCTTTATCATTTAATATATTGGTGTTTTTGTTTTTAGTAATTTTAGTTTATTATTGAAATTATAATCCGTCTCGTTTATATTAAAAATTGAGTAAGTTCCCGGCAATGGCTCTAATTTCACATAAATTTGTGGTAAATTTACCTTTTCATTCAACGTGTTTATTACTGTTGTTATTGCCGTTTTATTAATACTTTTTAATATAGTTTTTGCTAAATTTATACCTTCTTGCAATTCGACATTTTGACAAATTTCTTCTTCAATGCTATTTGAATTAATTATGTTTACACAAGTTATAGTTTTTAAACGTGGTTTAAAAATTAAATTGTTATTTGTTACTGAATTTTTTTTTATGCTACATTTTTTGAAATCAATTAATGCTTTTTCTGCCTTCAAAAAATCAGAACCCAAAATGCCATCAAATGGGATACCACTTTTTACGCGGATCACATTAAATTTGATTGCTAGGTTATGATTTTTTATTGATGAGTTAAATATAATTGAACCAACCGTACGAATCGGGGAATCAGGATTTAATTCGGTCAAAGTTAGAACATCGTGTAAATTAATTGGAGTTTTACTAAATTTAATTTTATCAGATTTTATTATAGATGCGGTAGCATCAGTATCAATTAAAAATTTATAATGTATTAATTCCACCAATTTGATCGAATGCTTTAACGTAATTGTAAAAGCGTTGTTTGAGACAAGGTTAAATAACACTAAATCGGTTGTTGGTTTAGTGTATTTTTTATTAAAATGAATTTGACGTTTATTATTATGATTTTGTACACTTTGATATAATAAATTTGGTTTGCTTTTAAAATTAGAACTGGAGTTATTAGAACTATTCTGATTTGAGTTTTTACTATCTGCAAACGCTTTTTTATGGCATTCGATAAATGTGTTCCCTGCTTTTTTGCAATAATTACAATTTTTTGTTAATGTATTGCTATAACTGCTATTGTCGTTTTTAAAAAAACAATCATTTTAAAAGTGATTTGTTTTTTTGCAAATGTTACAATAATAAGATTTTTTATTTTTATTATGATATCTTTCATGTGAAGGTCCGGTTTGCGTCGGTTTTACTGTTTGTTTTGCTTTATAATATTTCTCCTCTTTAATTGCATTTTCAAGTGCTTTTAAGTTTTTGATTTTGAATGCCTTAGTTTGCGCCAAATGTTATTTTCCAAAAAATTTGCAAATCTAATTAAAACTAAATTTATAATTAATTCTGTTTGACCTTTCAATTTTGATGGTTCTGTTGCTTCTATATTTTCTATTAAATGTTCTTGCAATGTTTTAATTTTTTTATAGTAATTTTTAATGCATTTGTTTGATTTTTAAATAGCAGTATTTAAATCCGTCATCAGAATTAAAAAAATCTCGTTTTACAGAAAATTCTTTTTTTTTAAATTGCTCTTAGTTCTTCCTAAGTGGTGTAATTTTTATCACGAATTGTATCTCTGGCAGGGCCCTTCAATTTTGTTGCAATAAAACATGTTATTATTTTCTTATGATCAAGGCTACATAAGTGCAATGCACTGAAACAATTTTCTAAAAATTCAGTTAATTTCTTTAAATTTCCATCGTAATTCTCCGGAAGCATAGCTTTAATTTCGACAAATGAGAACATTGGTTCAACAGTTGCTACGTTTTCAGGCATGTTGATATTTTTAGCTTAATTTCTAGTTAATACCATGAAATGTTAAAATTGATTTTAATATTGTTCTTAGTTAGATCATTGAATTGTAGTATTAAATGGAGTTTTTAGTTTTTTTTTTCTTTTTTTTTTTAAATTTAAATTCTTTGATCAAACTTAATTCAATTTTGAGAGTTTTTAGAGGTTTTTAGAATTTTTTAGTAAATCTTGCCACGCGACAAGTAATGCTAAACCGTACTCACGTTTTTTTTTTGTTTTGACTGGACTTTCTCGCTGATCAGGGTTCTCGTGGCTGATACGTCTTCGGTTTGTCGGATGACTCTTAAAGAATCAATGCGGGAAACTTGTACTTCTTTGCTGGTACTATACAGTAACTGCAGCAAATTTTTTACGTTTGTCGTAGGTTTGTTGTTAACTTCTGACACCAATTGATAAGATCGGGTGGCAAGTTACTTGGACAGCGTCACAGTTAAATCTATTTTATTCAAGGAAAAACACATATTATATATTAATTACATTCGGGCTTAAAAATACAACATGATAAGATTATAAGGGCTTAAACGTCGAGCAAAAACAAAATGATCAAGGTTTAACAATCGTTATAAAATAATGTTTATTAATGTGGACTTTATGTGTAAACAGTTTAAGCTTAAGAACTAAACAATGTTACATGATAAGATTATAAGGGTTGTGATAATATCTGATAAAGTATTATAACATATTGGAAAAGGTTGGGACATAACAATAGGAAAGATGGGTTTTATTTAAGCAATAATAGAACACTTGCTATATATGCCTTTATAACATGTAGTTTCAGCTTTATTTTAAATTTTCTAACTGTGCTATCAGTACAAAACTGTGGAGATTTTCCACTCTACTATTTTGTTTTAAAAAAAGTGGCTGTGCTACATACTTTTAGAATCGTGGGTGGCCATGACCTAATTACTTAATGTTGTTTTAGAGTAGTCAGGGCTGTTAATATAGGATTTGACCAGAGAGATTCCGCTAAAAAGATTTCGCTTGAGAGATTCCGCTAGAAAAATTCCGCTAGAGAAATTCCGCTAGAGAGTTTGATACCCAGACGCACCACATGTTATCTTCTGCGACGCCTTTGACTTAGCAGTAGGCGTCGTACTACAGCAGCAAGTCGACGAGGAAATGCAACCGTTGAAATTTTTCTCTAGAAAATTGAGACCAGCAGAAACCAAGTACGGTGCGTAAGATTGCAAACTCCCAGCTATATATTCCGCCGTGACACGTTTTCGGCACATAGTGGAAGCACGCGAATTCACCAACTTCACCACAAGCCGCTTACTTTTGCTTTCACGCAAAAAGTGCAGCCATTTTCTCCGCGCTAAGCACGCCATTTTAATTTTGTCGGACAGTTTTCTACCAACATTCGTCACATCGCAGGACTAAAAAACGGGGTTGCCGATGCGTTGTCAAGGATTGAAGAGTTAGCTAACACTATCAACTTCGATGACCTCGCCAAAGCTAAACGTACGGACATTGAGCAAGAAGAACTAGAATCGACCAACAACACAAGAATTCAGTTGAAGCTAATTGAAATTCCCAAAACAACAACCTCTTTAGTGTGTAACGTATCTAATAGGACATCCCGCCCGTACCTGACACCATCATTCCGACGCATGGCATTTGACACAATTCATAACTTGTTGCAGCCTGGCGTTAGAGCTACGGTAAAAGCAATAACAGCACAATTTGTTTGACTTTTTGTGAAAATCAATTGTCGCCAATAAGCACAAGAGTGCCTAAGGTGTCAGCAATCCAAAGTTACCAAACATGTATCCGCACCGGTCAGTAAATTCAAGGTCCCAACAGGCAGGTTTAAACATCTGCATATCGATATAGTAATCCTGCTATATTCTGACGAATTTTGATATTGCCTTCTTCTTCCATTCTTCGTGCCAAAACCTGCAGGGTTAGAACAACTTCCAAGCGCCATTGCCAGAGGCATGCCCACCTGTAGTGTTTCTGACGCTAACACGCCCATTGCCTCCCAAGATTCCACCATCATGCAGCCTGCTGCCTCTAAGTCACCGCATTCTCCTCAAGAGACGCCTGCCTAGATACAACAGCAAAGATCACTTTTTCCTAAGAAGCAGTCAAAGAAGGTGTCTTTCTCTGTTCCTAAGCAAAGATCAACCAAAAGCAGAGCTCCACCCAAATTCTTTCAAGCCGGCTTCCGGTAGCATTATTACTGGCAGAGGGATACTGAGGGGATTTTCCACTCTACTATTTTGTTTTAAGAAAGGTGGCTGTGTTACATACTTTTAAAATCAAGGGTGGTTATGACCTTGTTATTTAATGTTGTTTTTGAGTAGTCAGGGCTGTCAACATAAGATTCGACCAGAGAGATTTTGCTAGAGAGATTCCGTTAAAGAGTTTGATACATACACATATTCCACAGTACTACAGACAAGAGTGAAGCACACGACTACTTGCTGGATCTTATTAATAACCCTAAGCGACATACAAATAGTGACTGCATGCTCAAAGTAAACTATTTCTAACAGTTTCAACTTAAACACAAAATTAATAAATAAGCGTTTTATCGGTACCTAAAACGTACTGATTGGCAAACATATTAACTACTGCCTACTGCCAAAACAAACTAACTAATATAGAATTGGGTTACCCATGTGGGTAATTTAGATTTAGATAGTTGATTTAATAATTTAGGCAACGGTGATATTGTTTTCAATATTTTATGTTATGACGTGTGGGAAATAGATGCAAATCGGCAGTCTAATACAATATCATTCCTATACTAATCTATCTAAGTAACATAGCAACGTACTCAGCACTCAAAAAATACTCTGCAGTATTGACGGAAATTAACATATCTTGCATTAAGTTTTTTCTTAAACCAACCGTTGGCCCCAGCACCACCTTCAGGAGGAGTGCGTAACGTCATCAACATCCGCGCACTTCAACCGCCGCCAGAAGAAGTCGAGCTCGAATTCCGACGCTTTCCCAACGCTGCAGGCGGACCTATTTGAGGGTGGCCTGCGCAAGGTAGCAAAGAAACGCGCTCTTTTTAACTCAGCCATCTTTGTGACCAATCGCGCCTTTAACATAAAACGCCGTCAAATAAGTACACATCTCATATAAATCATAAAGGTTGTAATATAGCCTGCAACCCATTATCATCGACGCAACCTACGCATTACTATCACACATAAATCTGGGGCCAAAAATGTTGTGAAGTCAAATTTAAATGTTGTCTATTTAGTGTCAACAAGCCAAACATAAACTTTGTTTTTAATATTCCTACATTGGCCACTAGATGGCAATATAGTAACATATTCCTTCTGCAGCCGCTGTAGTTGCAGTTGCACGCAAGCTATACAACGAGTTCCACGTTCTCTTGAATAAACTTATTCTTATATTAAAAAAGGTTATATAACAAGGCAACAATATAGCAAAGCACACGAAAGTAACGAAGTCGACAAAATAAAATATAAATCAAACCAACGTTTTTTTAAAAGATTTATCAGAATTACTATCAGAACAAGAAACTGAAAAAAATCAGTTAAAAAGATCTAAAGGCTGGCAATAACAGGTATTAAAAAAGCATTCAAATCAGTAGTCAGGTTTAAAGCAATTGGACTCTTTAAAGACAAACTTTTGAAACACCGGAAGATTGTAGGACAAAAGACTATATTCAATTAAACTTTCACATGCATATGAAATAAAACAATAGAAACGCTTAAGATAACATTAATGTTTACACTGACGGATCAAAAAAAAAAATTAAGCAGGGGTGAGGATCTACTGCCAAAACTCTTTCCTTGCATATAGCATATCACTGTTAAAACAACAGTATTTTGCAAAGCCAAACTCGCAGTAATTTTTATCTCTAGCAAGAAACTAATTGAAACAAAGGTTACTGACAAGATCATATACTACTACTGCAACTGTGCAAAAAAACGGACTGTATCCGCAATATGGCAGAAACTTATCAGAAACATTGCAAACAAGAGAAACTTCAATTGTATATGTAGACAAATTGATTCGCCGCACAATTATTTATTTAACGATTTTCGTTACCATGTTTGCGATGCAAACAGCTATTAATTAATAAAACAGGTATTTGAATAAGTAGAACAAATAAAAAAGAAGGCAAGAGCTTGCTGAAAAAAAACCGAAAAATAAATCGGATTTCCCATCGGTTGTAAACGATTTTTACTTATCAGAAATTAATGCAGGAAAGAAAATATTCTATACTTATTTATAATATGCAGGAATAAAATTTTATATTGTTATAGTGCGTTCTTAAATTATCTCTAAAGCCTTGCTGAAACGAACGATAATTTTTGATTCTCTGGTCAAGTTGATTTGAGAACGTACCATAAAATAATTTTAAAATAGTATAATCATAAGTATATTAATATATATATATACATATATATATATATATATATATATATGTAGCGTCGGGGGTTAAAAAAGCCGTGTTGCCTCTGTTAGTTTTAAACCAAGTTTGCGTTATACCTAGAATGTAAGTTTAGTGGTAGTTGTGAAAAAGAAGGTATATAAGAGACCATCTGTCCCATCAGAGGGTAGTTTATAAGTAGATTTTGAGTTGTGGTATTTGACGTTTTCGTCGAATCAGTCTGCCTATATATCATCCGTATTTTATGTATTATAATTATAGTGCGTAAACTTTGTAAAAGCCATTTAAACTTTAAGTATACTTATTGGGAAATTAGTTTGAATACTTCACTACATTTTTGGAGGCTCGTCCGGGATTGAATAAGCAACGGGATTAAAGAAGTTATTAAATTAAAGTGTATTTAATTAAGAGCAGTGACGTATTGTGGGTGAATAATTATAAAAAAATACAATAATAATAGCAAACAAAGCACTAACCGACGCGCAAGTAAAGGTAATAAGGATACCAATACTAAAAGACAAACTAAAGAAGCGACGGCTTAGGTTAGCAGATAAAAAACGTAAACTGATAACGCGATTGCTGACCGCGGTGCGGTTAGAACGGGAGCATGGTGTACAAGAAGACGATCCAGAAGAAGACGACAAAGGCGCTGTTAAAGACGATGACGACGACGACGATGACGAATACAACGAGTTGGTTGCTGTTGAGGCTGAGAACGTAGGTAAAGACAAAAATCTATCAGGAAGTCGAAAAAACAAGAAACTACTGCAAAACTCCCGCACCAAGACGTCAAAAAAAAAACAAAAACAAAGCGTGCAATGTTGCTTCTTTGAGATGTAGAAAAGTCGCTATGTAAATTCAGCGGAGACGATTTGTTAAGTGTAATTTGATGGATTGAAGATTTCGAGGAAATGGGAGAAATTTGCGGCTGGTCAAATTTTCATATGGTAGTTTTTGGTAAGAAATTATTTACTGAATCTGCTCAAGCGTTTGTACGCCAGGGGAAATGTACAAAATCGTGGGCTAAGTTTAAAAAAGCCCTGAAAAACAAATTTGAAAGTGTTGTTTGCGATCAGCAAGTGCATAGAGAGCTAACACATAGAACAAAAAAAACAAATGAATTGTTCCAGCAATATATGTATAGCATGCGTAAGATTGCGGGGCAAGGACGAGTCAATACGCAACCACTGATCGACTACATTATTTAAGGGATTCCTAATGAGGTGACCAACAAGACAGCGTTTTATAGAGTTACGAATATGGTTTAACTCAAAAAAAAGTTTAAGCAGTACGAAGCGATAAAGCACGACATAAAAATGAAATTTCCCAACATTAGGTTTCCCAAACCACAAGACGACAGAGCCAAAGAAGCGGATGAACAAAGCCAGAAGAAGATGGCAAAAAATGGAAACAAGAGGTGTTTTAACTGTGGTGGTGAGAATCATTTGAGTGCTCAGTGTCCTGTGAAAAGCAAAAGCGTTGAATGTTTTAAGTGCAACGAGTTTGGACACATTGCGTCAAAGTGTGCAGGCAAAGTCAGGGAGACTTACCGAATCTCAAAACCTGAAAAGCAAAAATACACAATGGAACTATCTGTAAACAATTGTAATTTTGTAGCGCTGGTAGATACAGGTAGTAACCTTACATTTATAAGATTTGATGAGTATGTTAGAGTAGAATTGCCTTCTCTAGGCAATCGTAAGCTAAAATTCGAGAGTTTTGGTTCCACTGGTAATGAGACATGGGGCAAATTTACGGCTGCAATGACAGTTGATAGGTGTGATTTCTCGATCACTATGCATGTTGTATCAATTACAGTTCTGCAAAATTATGGCGTGCTCTTAGGAACGGAGTTTATGGACAAGGTAGAGGTACGAGTAAAGCGCGGCAATGTTACGTTTTTAAGGCTTAAAGATGAATGTGACTCTAGTTTACCGGATTTATTTAACATTAACGTAGTAGAAGAAACTGGTATCGATCTGTTTTACGTAAAAGAACTTTGTTATTGCGGAAAGATTTACAATTTGATTGAAGAGTACAAGCCGGAAAAAGTGCAAGACATCGGGTTGACGGCGAAGATAGTTTTGAAAAGCGATGTACCGGTTGCAAGCCGACCGCGACGCCTTGCACTGTCCGA
>JARJDU010040457.1:0-15613 GCA_030264695.1 Lissagria laeviuscula
TTGGATTGTGTACGCATTGCGCCAGAATATACAGTCGATTCTACTTAATTGAAACATCTGCTTACAGTGGCAGAGGGTACATATGTACAAACTACAAAGCAGCAAAAAACCGCAGTGCAGGGAGCTACTCTTCCCGGGTAAAGGGCGCTCTAGTTACTAGATCTGTAACTAGTAGCCATTAGTAACAGTACGGAATGTTCATTTAGCTGAATTCTTTCAGCAGCACCACCCTCAGAATTGCATCATCATAAAAATACTTCAATGACAATTTTGCGTTGTATTACATTTACTGGGGGGGGGGGGGGTTCTTGGGCAAAGAAAAATTTCGGGAGCGCCAAAAATATCATTTTCCGCCACTGCTTTACCTTCTCTTTGTGGGGGATGCTGGGGGATTGGGTAGTCAACACACAGAGTAAATAGGAGTGTACATCATTTTTTTTTTCGGTAAATGTACCGGGGTCTACTAAGGCTAGCTGCACTAGCTGCTTCTTAGGAAACACTTCTAAAGATTAAAAACTTGTTCTATTTTCCACAATTTCTTGAAATTTTTGTAATACTTTGGATCAAAATATACATGTTCTGAATATGGGGAATCGACTGTATATATAATTTTAGAGGTTATGTCGTGATCTTCGAAATTCCAATTGCATGGAAAATATTAACTGCCATCTATACCAGCAGGAGATATCTGATCGCCAATCATCGATGTATTTTCCGGTCGTTGTTGCATTCGTTGTTGTTTTATTCAGTTGAGTTCGCGACTCCCTTCTCACATCTATGAACAGTTTTTTTTTGCATGTGTGAATCCCTATGATTGAAATGCGTAGTTTTTGCAGATAACAGAGAACAACTCTTCTCACTCGTAAATAATCAACACACATCCCACAGTTCAGCACGCCCTTTATTCATGCGTCTCTATTATCTCTATTCGTTTTATGAAATTTATTGATCATATAAAATGAAATTACTTGCATGCGATGTAATGTTTGGACTTTCCGAGAAATTTATATTTTGGCGTTGGCATGGCAGGGAGGTGATGTATGCCCGTGAGCCATTCAACGGACGACTCATACGTTTGGGCGTTTTGCACGTTCATCCGTTGGTTAGTTTTGCATATATTCTATGATAGGGAGACAAGCTAATGATTACACGGCCCACCAACGCAATTGCTGAATTATTCAAGCCGATCTTTTCCAATTTACGTTCGATATTCATCGGATGGCGGGATATACTAGAGTTATGATAGTCAAGGGGAAATGGTAAATATTTATTATTAATTATAATTTGGGCATACATCGCTGGTATTAATTTCTGGTTCCTCTACTACATGGTTATCCATTGATATTAATTATAGTTTTTTATTTATTATGTTTATTGTATTAATGTTAATTTTTTTGTTGTTTCAGGTAAATTGGGCTTCTTGTGAAACTGAAAACCGGTACCAGATGATTAGCAAAATGCAATGCGAGTTTTCTATGCGCGCACAGAGTGAGATTGAAGGAAAACATTTTTCCATTTGGAAATTCGCTGAATTAAGTCATTTTTCACATTGGTTTTTTCCAAACTCAGATAAGATATTTTGACGTGGCTGTTTTTGACGAATCGACAAAGTGTTATTGGTCGGATAAATCATTTCGCTCCCTATAAGCGGCGCACCACATACATCCTTCCATATAAACATCACAAACATTCACAATCCTGAGCATTCATCTAACCCATTTTCGGCTTATAACTACTCACATGCAGAAAAACTAAAATGAACAAAAACAAGTTTTTTTTTAAATTTATTATGCTAATTATGCGTAAAAATTAGCGTAGTAATAACTAGTTCTCCGAGATATATAAACTAATTTTCATTAAATTGATCGAAACATGGATCCCTTCATTAAAAATTGAAATCGACCTGGTCCCAAATGATAAATTCTCATTATAAGTCTAATTTTAATTGGATTTAATTGAGCTACATAGCCGCCGGTATATTGCATTGTGCTCTTTTAATTTGTTTACTCGCGTTCGGGGCGAAATTGAAATTAATGTTAGTCCGGGGTTCGTTTGATGTCCGAAATAATTAATAGGTAACGAGTCGGTGGCAAATTTTTGTCACTTTGATAAATGACGTTCGTTGGCTGTTGGCTCGTTGGGTTGCTTTGTAAATTTTTTGTAACGGTAAACACTTAACCCTGAAATCGATGACGACAGCAACAACAAGAACATGTTCGTACAAAAAAGTTACATTGCTGGGTTAAAAGGACGCGTGCCGGTTGGGTGTTGGCTTGAGGATAACTCACTGTCTATAAATAAATTCCAATTGTTATTTTCTGTAGATATTAAAATGCTGATGGAATTGATGCTTAATTCGTTTAGTTTAGAGCAATGATAATTTCATGACTTTATATTGAAACATTATTCAAATCAATTTTCACTTTATTGGTTTGTTTTCCGTCTGAAAAGCGCCGATCTGTGATATTTGGTTTGGAAGACGAATTTGACTTCTAAAATGCCTCCTGAAAATAAAACTGTTAATATTTTAAACGAGACTAGCAGTAATACGCCCGCGGTTCGCGAAACTAGCAATCAATATCCTGCACGGGTTGCGCCTGCCAAAATAAATCCAACTTTTGCGATTCTTTGCGATCTCGTATCTTACACACACGCTATGGAACGCCATGCCACATCAGTCGGCCGTCGTTTATATCCAAAGTTTTTTAATAGTCAACGCCACGCTGTTGCCGACTATCTCTTTTCTTTCGTTGAAGGAAACTTCTTAATGCTCATGTTTTTTATTCTTTGTGTGGGTGCTTGATCGCACTTCGATCTAGGCTAGGAAAAAAAGGAGAGCGCACTGCTGGAATGAGGAGGGGATGGAGAAATCAAGCTAGCTTGGGGACCATAAAAAATACAAGTCACATCGAGGAGCGATCAAACCCTCAGATCACGACTCAAAAGTAATACGTTGTTAACATGCGATGTAATAAAACTCCAATAATTTACCCTTTTAAAAATAGTTAATTTCTCCTTGTTCGGAGAGTTTCTGCAATCCACGAAATTAACATTTTTTCTCAATTTGGTCATTTCCAAATGCATCTGATCTTGTACTCGAAATAAATCCTGTCATTAATAGTCTATATCATCGCTAATGTATCAATTTTTCATCTAGTCTTTGATAAAATCGAAGTAGAAAGTTTGAGGCTTTGTTATACGCGAAGACAAATTGCATCACATTTAAATATGTAATTTAGATCGATAAGATAAGAAGACTGAAAACAAATGTTACTTTAGTCGAGTTTCCATAACAGCCTATTGTAGTACCAGATGAGTATAAGGGTAACTGCTACTATACTCTGTCAGTTGCAAGTGGGGAAAGGTGAAGGAGCATGAACACAAAACTTTAAACTACGAAGTGCGCGCTCACCCACACGTAAGCACGACGTCGAGATATTTCCTGCAGGACGAAACGGACGTACGGTATGCATGTCACGCGTCCTTGTCTCAGCACTCCTCTTTTGGCAATTCGTGTGCGGAATCCACCCACTGGATAATCTATCAGTTGCTTCCTTCTCGTAACAACCGCGATTTAAAATGAAATGTTGGGGAGAAGCGTTCGCGCTCAGGGCGTTGTTAACTAATCACGCCGAAAGAAAGGATTCGCAGAAATAAAACAAAACTGTGTCACGCACATTCATTGCTTATATTACTGAAAAGATGGCAATCGGACGCACGCCATTTTAGATTCTTTTCGTTTCCACACAAAATAAATAAACAAGAATTAAAAATATACCTACGCAAATTTATTATACGCAAATTGGTGAAATTTATTTAAGCCAGGCGAAAAACATAACATTTATCTTAATACATTTTGCATGTGACACCCAACAACGCTTTTTCCTTCCTTTCGCTATATTTGTATCTTTCTTTTTACTTTTTCTTCTTCTGCTGTCGTTTTAAGGAAATCGACAATCTTAATTCAGACCGTGGGCCGTTGGCAACCAAGCCATACTTTCCATGCCGAGCGAGCAGAATTTGGCACAAACAGTTTCACCCAAATACGACGATAATTTATGTTGAGGGTAGAATGGTAGAATTCGTTTCCTGTTTTAGCTAGTGAATTTACTGTTTCCGTAATTTACATTGTCCTTCGGCGTGCTATACAGACTCACTCGATGCATTTCTCGTTGCTGCTCTCAGCGTCGCATTTCTCGCTAGTGGAAGCGTGCGGACTAAGGTAAAATAGTTTCGAATAACAATCCCTCCACCACCCTCTCTCTCTTGCTCTGTTCCAGCGTGTTGGAAATTTATGTAGTGTTATTTAAATTGTTTACCTGAAATGGTGTCAGAGATGGAGAGAGAAAGATATAGGAATCTAAATTCGCATTTTTGTATAATAATTTACATGGCATACAGTTGAAAACTTGTACAAAGAGTAAATACTCTCATGCACTCCATCGAATTGGTCGAAATGCGTATGCCAAAAACATTGCCATCAATTTTGAATAGACAGCATTGGCCAGCCAGTTACATCTACCATTCGGAACACGTCACATGTAAATAATGCACTTCCATTATCTTACTTATCGAATACAATGCCTGAAAATCCTGTGTATGTACAGATTATTTATATTATACATTTAGAACTAGACTAGAAACGACGATTGCGTTTAATTCAATGAAGATAGGCGCACTAATTGCCTGAATTAATGATGAAAATAAACAACTCGTTCATTCACTGACAAACTACTCTTCTTCTGCCTTTCTGTTATTATACTCGTGTTGTTTAAGTATAAGTACATTTGCACTTCCTGTGGGCTGGGTCGCAGATGTAGACACGACTTCTTCGTACTTGTGAGATACCCGGCGTTCGCTCCATACTTCTTTACATTCCATAAGTCTTAAACACTACGGGAAGTAAGGAAGTACGGAACTGCGCGGGCTCAATCGAGTTAATTCCCTTTCTTCGGCCATCAACACAAAATAGTCTTTTTAACAATTGTTCACATTCACATTGCGCGCGCATCTCCTTAAATCGAATGCAGATTTATACCAAATAAATGAATTAATGAAAGTCACTGTCCTGGATTTATAACGGCACTCGCGTCTATTATAACGTATGAAAACTAAGTTAAGTGTACTTTGCTTGCTTAGCTCATGATGATGGATGACTGGATGCATGAACGGCATTGATGAAGAACGGCGAAGATCGAAAGGCATTCACAGCCGACGAGATTCGCTCAGAGACTGAACTGAATGCACCCTGCATCCCGAAATTAGTGTAAAATTTTGCCTCTTGGGTTGTAGCTGAAGTCTAAAAATGGACCCGCGAATGCGATTGGTTTGAAGATCCAACTGCCAGTCCCTCTTCCCAAATTTGTCTTTTCTTAAAATAAATCTGTGGCTTGGCTAGCCAACGCCGTCGAGAACCCCGGTCGGTCGGTCGGTTCGTACCGATGTTTTCTTGGTAATTATAGGGAACATATGTGCATGTTAACACATGTGTTGTATATCCCTATATCCCTTCTATGCTGACCTGCGTTTGACGTTCGTGACTCTTGCTGCTGTATATTCGCTGCTCTCTCTCTCTCTCCAGAAAAGTCATTTCGGACGTGAGTGCGTTCATCTAAATTTAAATTTGAAGAAGAAAAACACATTCGGTTTAGAACGTTTTTACATTAGACAAGATGTATGCATATCACGTATGCATATGCGCATGCTACTTACTTATTTTGCACCGCATATCAATTGCATAGGAATAGAACTATCGGACACACATGCATTTTTGGATTAGTGCAACTTACGAATGACTCATTTCAATAATATTGCGATCCTTTGCGATGAACTAAACGCTTGATACAATTATAGACTAACCGACCGACATCGCTTAGAATTCATACATGAGCATAGTAACGCACTCCCCGCGTTTATTTTTATAGTAACAAACTTTTTAAGTTTCCACTTTGTTAATATATTCATAGTTGAATCTATATAGCTACCCATACTTAGTGTATTATACATCCGCACTAATGAATAAATATAAAATGAACCGAAAGGTCCGGTGAAGGTCTAAAATGTTAAAACAATTGTTCGTTTAATGCATCACACGCGCTCTTACTTATTGTACTTTCATATTCAGTCAGAGTTCAGTTTGCCAAACGTCACGAGTATTTACTTGTAAAAAAAAAGTCACTTGGACATTTCGAAATAATGCTTCATCTGATGGTGCTTCACCAAATTGTTACAGTAGCTTTAATATACACACTAATACTATTAAAACACTGTATGTTTAAGATAAATCAATTTTAATTAGTTTTAATAACTTCTGCACGTTTAATCTAAACTCATGTACCGGCGCATTTCGAACAATCTATTATTAATCTGCTAAACATCCTCCGTCTGAATTTATCTTCAAAACAATGCACTTCTATTTATACGTGATGGCTCAACTTCGTCGAGTGCCCATCTATTTATAATAGGGCATGAGTTGTAAATTTTAATGGTGTGGATCACGCAGGATATATCTGCCTCCTACAAAGTTTGAAATATTATATCTGTTCGAATATTCGATGCGTGCGGCTGTCTCCTAGGCACTGAAATATTCTTTTTACTTACGCATTTAGAGCTGCGCGACGCAATGCCACTGTACTGTTTCTATTTGGTATAGCAATGTTGATGGTGTTAGCTTAGCTTGCTTTGCTGTTCGTCGTCGTCTGCTTGGTGCAAAGCAGTAGCAGTAGCACCAGTTATCTCCCACTGACACATCTGGATAAATAAGACCCTATGTTGTATATTGAACACATACGCGTTCGCGACACTGAGGCCCCATGTACTACATGTGCATCGAAAAGATGAGGCCTCTTGTCTCTGCATATTATAACGAAAAGACACAACACACAGCACAAAGTATACATTCACACACCCACACTTGCATGCTCTTCATGTTTCATTGTATGAGTTGTATAAGTTGAGCTATTTTAGAATGAGACAATAAAATCACTTATGTGTAGATATAATTACTGAATTTGCTATCTTGCTCACAATGACCTTAAACTGTGCGTTCATACACAGTTTATCGCATTTAATTCAGTGTTTACCAACAGTTGTTACTCATTTCAAATTAATGCCTCGACTTCGAGAGAAATAAATAGAATGACCACATTACTTTTGACCGATTTTTGGACATCCCTGTCTCCATTTTCGTTATAGCATTATATACTTAACATATAATGCTAGAATGTGCGATAAAACAGATGCCCTTAAGTGATATTGTTCTGTTCTCTTTTTTAGCGCAATGAAAATATTGCTGGCGAAACTACCGAGACCATGGATAGTGGATGAGAAAAAAGATGACGGATATACAGCGTTACACTTAGCCGCATTAAATAATCATGTGGAAGTTGCCGAACAGTTGGTTCTTAATGGAAAAGCTAACATGGATCTACAAAATGTGAATTTGCAAACCGCACTGCATTTAGCCGTTGAACGTCAACACACTCAAATCGTTAGAGTAAGTAGTTTCGGCTGGTAGAAGCCTTCAAAAATCGCAAAGTATCGTAACGTGTGCCACTTTCCACACCCATAGCTATACGAACCCTAACGATATCAAATATTTATTAGCTTTTAGTGAGGGAAGGCGCTAATTTGAATATCGCCGACAAGGATGGGGATACGCCGTTACATGAAGCTTTGAGGCATCACACGTTGTCGCAATTGCGACAACTGCAAGATGTGCAAGACGTGGGCAAACTTCTTATGGGTCTTGGGACGCAAGGCTCCGACAAAAAGTCATCGGCAAGTATTGCCTGCTTCCTAGCTGGCAATGGAGCCGATTTGACCATTAAGAATAAGAAGGGACAAACACCACTCGACCTATGTCCTGATCCGAACTTATGTAAAACGCTGACGAAGTGCTATAAAGAAAAGCAGAGTGGCGAGATGGATATGGGCCCACAATGTAATATGAACACGAATCTACCATCTACGATGGACGAATGTTTGGTATGCTCGGATGCTAAACGTGACATGATATTCCAACCATGTGGGCATGTGACTTGCTGCTCAGCATGTGGTCCGCGGGTTAAGAAATGTCTCATCTGCAGAGAGAGCGTATCTGCGAGAGTGAAGGTAAAATCATTCTAACGTTTTTTTTTTCTACACATGGATTAATATTAACACATTCCATTTACTTTTAGATCGAGGAGTGCTTAGTCTGCTCCGATCGAAAAGCTTCGGTGCTTTTCAAACCATGCGGTCACATGTGCGCTTGTGAATGCTGCTCCCAAATTATGAAGAAATGCGTCACTTGCAGATCGCATATTGAACTAATCATCCCCATGACAATATGTACCGGTGGAACTGGCACAATTGCCGAGGTGAAAAATGAAATTGAAGTAGAACCAATTAAACCATCGACAAGCGATGCAAGTGCATCGCAAGGACCTATTATGAATAATGGCAGCAGGGATTCGAATAATGATCTGCAAAAATTACAACAACAATTGCATGATATAAAGGAACAGGTATGACATTATTATCTACTAATTATCATCTATTTCATATAATTTAGATTTTTATGCATAACAATAATTGTTTTTAGACTATGTGTCCTGTCTGTCTTGATCGTTTGAAAAATATGATATTTTTATGCGGTCATGGATTGTGCCAAATGTGTGGAGATCAAATGATGGAATGTCCTATATGCCGAAAAGCAGTTGAGAAGCGCATTTTGTTGTATTAAACAATGAGCATTTACACTTTGTGTAATTTACAAGCTTGTTGCTTGCGTTTAAGTAATTTTTGTAATACTTGAGTGTAAATGCATTTAGCTGAATTAGGAATCATACATAATTATTAATATTACCTAGTTGCTTAGTTTACAATTTATTTTGGGTCATTTATTAAACATTATCATATATTGCTTTTTTTGTTTTAAGATATTTTTTAATTGTTAATCTATTGCATTTAGTTTACTATATAGAAAGAGAGGTGTAACTAAAGATTCTATTCGGATAATCCAAACTTTTATAAATTATTTATTTAAAATCTAGCATTTAGGCATAATTATACTATCAGCGATGTATATTATATCATATACAATCTTAAATGAAGTAATTTAATTTGAAAAGTTAGATAGATAGGACATTTAGCTAATATTTTTAGATTTTTCAAAAGTGGATCGGGTTTTTCTTGTTTTATCGAAGGACCTTTTTCATGAAACTTATATACTGCATGTAAATACTTACAAATTTCTTACAGAAATCATATTAGAGTTGTTATTGATATAATCAATAATAAATATTACCTCGAAAACATAGTACAAGAATAAGACAATTTCGCTTTTTATCTAAATCTATAATCATATACTTAGAATTCAGAAATCAGGATTTTCACGAGCTTTCTGCTAATATTAATTTACAATTAGATTTTATGTTCCATTATGATAGTTTTTTACTTTCTATAACAATTTTATTACATATTTTAACACAACAAGCAACTATTATTGAATCAAATTTATTTAACATTTACAAATATTTATATATAAATTTTATCTGTTCACTTAAAATAAGTATTATGTTACTATACATTTCCAAATCAGGAAGAATTATAATCTAATCTTAATTATATATTATCTCATTATAACTGTCTTATTAATTCATTTACAAAATCATTGTTTTACATTCAAAATTGCAGAACATTTTAATTCTTCTTGAGGTTTTGGTAATATTCAGATAATAATTTCCATGCTTTCGGTGCCATGAAACCCTGCGGAGGATTTTGTCCAGATCTGGCAAGTGCTCGCATACGTGTACCAGAAATAAAATCAAAATCATCTTTCCTACTAGGATCAAAGAAATCCATCTTGCAATGTTTGATATCATATGCAGCAACTCTGAACGGGATAATTTCAACAGACGACAATCCAGGAGCCATTTTTAGTACCCTACCTCCATGAGTAGCTTCATATAGATTACCATCGGGGGAGCCTTCCTTTCCCAAAGGATGTGGAACACCTGCAGGATCTCGGCCAACAATGTAGAAGTTTGCACCAGCAACCATGCGCGTTTTGGCATGCCATTGAACTTCAGTTGGACCAGCATACATCATGGGACTTGGAAATATGGCTAATACAGTGCTATCAGCATCTAATAGACCATCATCAAGAACAGCTTGATGTTGCTTCATTCGAACTTCTAATGGAACGTCATCATCCTTCGTCCAACCTCCTAAAGGATGCAGCAAAAGTACAGGATGTTTGAATCCACGCCGTTGTAACTGCTTCTTGGTGTCCGTCATTAGTAAAGCATGGCCGTTGTGAATTGGATTACGCAACTGTAAGTACAATTTTTATTATATTTCTAATAATTAGTTGATTTAAATTAAAATCAGGTGTGTATATACCTGAAAGGCAAATACTGCATCGGTTTCCATTTCCTGGAATTTCTTGCGTAATTCATTTGGTGTCAATCGGTACTCGTCCAAACCGTCGTTCCATGTGATTTTACGTAATACTTCTAAATCGCCACCAAGTATCCAATCACCAGATTCCATAATTAACTGTATTTAATTAGAATCTAATTAGTTTGTTGATTGAATCATGAAAATCTAATTTACTTTGATGTACGGATGATCTTTGTTGGTAGTTCCAAACTGTCGTGCGCATCTTTCTTCTTTCCTGTGATAGTAAATCTCTGGATTTCGTAAAATAGCGTAGTTAATTCCATTATGTCTGAGAGTAATTGCAGAGCAATCTTGGAAACGATCCCTTTCCGAAGTTGTGATTGTGAGAACTATTGGTATACTTTGATTAATTGTCGCGTTTGTCATGTTGTTAAAATGCATTGTCTAAAAGTTTATAGTTTTGCTTCGATAAAAAGTTTCCTTATTTAATCGCATTTAATCATGACCAAGATTATATAATTAGTTTTTTACCTGCAAGTATTCATTTTCACGCATAAATCCGTTCAATGGCGAAGCCCAACCTTCACTCAAAACTTGAACCCATTGAAGGTCAATTGTATTTATTTCCAAACTTTCGAGACACTCGGCTTCTTTAATTGCTGCTTGCAATTTATGTTCCGGTACAAATAACTCGTTAACTTTGAAACTATTTTGCACGCTCAATTTAGGAATCATACTCTAAAATATATTAAAGCATTATGTCATAAAGTAGTAATTAAAATTAAATGAAGCATTACATTTTCCTCTAACATCTCCACAACTTGCATCATTGATTCATTTATAGTCAATGCAACCGTTTTAACGACGAGCTCTGGATGTTCAGGTTTCTGGTATTCCTGATCGATTCCAGTAAACCCTTTAATAATTCCCTTACGGGCTTTTTGATACAAGCCTTTGATGTCACGCTTCTCGCATACAGCAAGCGGCGTGTCAACAAACACTTCAAAAAATGGCAAATTGCTATTTCCGTGAATCTTCCTCGCAATCATACGATCTTCTGTGAATGGAGATACAAAGCTACATAAACAAATATGCCCCGCGTCTGCGAAAAGTTTTGCAACTTCCGCCACTCTTCTTATGTTTTCTTCTCTATCTTCCTTGGAAAATCCCAAGTTTTTATTCAAGCCAGTTCGCATATTATCCCCGTCAAGACTATAAGCTGGTATTCCTTTGCTTACTAAATATTCTTCCAATTCAAAAGATAGCGATGTTTTGCCAGCTCCAGAGAGACCGGTAAACCAAATTGTGCATCCTCTAAAGCCACCATAATTTCCCAAAATATTTCCACGCTTTATACGACTGACATAATTATTTTGTTCAGTTACATTTGTAGCCTTTTGTATGAACTGTAAATATATTATGCTAGATAAACAAGGTACAAATAAATTGATAAAAGTAAGTAGAGAAATAATTACTTACTTTTTCATTGTAACTCTCTTTTATGATCGACATTTTGTACTGCGATGTTTATACACAAAGTCGATATAAGAAACTGAACTCTAGACGCGGAATTGAGATGTTTTGTAATAACTTTCTAGATTTTCAACGGTATACTCGCGTTCTGTGTTTGCTGCAAATGGAAAGAGAAAGCACCGCTTTATTATACCTAGACTGGCACGCAGATTAATTAATTGGTCATGTAACAAGAAACGTTGAAAATTTGAGTAAATATTTTGCGCATGTAAGTTAATTGCGAGAATTCAATCTTAGACTGAGTTTGATCCACATTTTCCAACCATATTTATAAGACAACTTTCAAGTACAGAATCAAACATGGTATTGCAAATATTCAGCTAATGCCAATTTATATAATCATTTGTTGTTTTTTAGAATGTTATTGTTTATCAAGTTATTTCGTTACGTGTGAGTTGGTACAACAATTTAAAAATATAATAGAATTTTAAATATTAATTATATGTGAGTTTGATAACACAAACTAAAGTAAGCCAGTATTATTTTACGACCTTGTGGCAATTTAGGGAAAGATGACATTCACTTCTTTCCTAAACAATAACCGATTTATTAGACAAAATGAGCTTTATGCATTTTTTATGTTATTATACAATTTATAAATAAATATAAGATGAATTTAATCTATTATGTCAAGCGAAGGTTAATAGTGCTAAAAAGTGACTTTGTTAATTCGTCATAGTTTTGAAAAGTTGATTTCGTAAATATGTGCATTTTTTTTTAGAAGTTGAGCTATAATATTTAGTAGAGATATTTATTGTGTATTATTTACATTTGTAAGTACATTTCGATCGATAAGTATGGTATGTAGGTGTACAAATTTTTGTTTCTATCAAAATTTATTTTTATTTTGCAGGAACGCAATTCTAGTTTTCTTGGAATTTTTAGGATTTGTAAGATTATTTAAATAGTACGATTTTTGTGAAAATAGCTAAGCTTTTTATATGTAACGTCAGAGTTAGGACTCTAGAAAGAATCAATGACTTAATGATGATCCAGACTTACTTAACTAACTAATATGGCTCTATTTAAAAGTTTATTCCTTTCATAATTTTTAAAATTACAATCATTTTTAATAAAGTATTTAATTGTGAGACAAAATTTGTTTTAAATGCAGTTTTTTCTAAGATTTAATATTTGTTGCATTAGTAATGTAGCAATCGATATATCTAATTTTCTCTACATATGTTACGTGACGCTCAAGTCCAAACGTAATTACTACAAGCCAATCTAATTTGTTTACATCTCGTGGTTTCCAAGCAAGTCTGTTTATAGTAGTTCGCAATCATCTTTAGTTCCGATTCGGTTATTTTAAATTGCATGCGTGTTCTACACATTTTCTGTTTTCTTTGTAAATTAGGAAAAAATGCGTTTTTCTTACAGCGTGCAGGTTCCTTCCAGGTCTTACGCTTTCATATACGTCTTACGATTTCATACACGTTTTTGCGTATACGAGTAAACTAATATCACCTACGATGTCCGTTTATGCGTTAATATTATGCGAAAAATAGCGCGAGTTAAATCTAAGGAATGCTATTCTGCACTAATAACGCAATATACTATTAATAATGTCATTGTATCATATATATATACCCAAACAGTGGAAAAAAATCCTTTCTTTGTATGTTTATTAGTATTTTCTCAACCCTTGGGAAAAGCCTCAAATAAATTTATAATTTTTAAATTTTGTTTTTTGCATGTTTTTCATTACTTTTTGAGATCACACAAAGTAATAATTTTACGCAAACAAAGAAAAACTGGCTAGTATGGCATTAAATTATCTTTCTTTTTATGGTGCATGGAAGAATTATTATCTCATGAGTGGGGTTCGCTCATCGCTATATGCAAACGGACTAGCTTTTGTGTGGGGTTCGCACATCGACATGGACGGACTGGCATTCGCTTACAATTATTTTTTGGCATTAACGGCTAGTAAAAAATATTTTTGGCATGTTTTGGCTTGTGGGACATTAAATTACCTTCGTTTTTGATGTACGTGGGTATTAGTGCAACGAAAAGAAAGAGTCCTAAAGTAATTATTAAACTTACATTTTTGTTTTTGTTTTGGATGGTTGTAAAAGTCTTTTTAGGAAGAGCAGGAAACTAATAGTTGTACTAATAACGTTGTTGTTTTTCTCTGCATTTATGGCAATAATTTGCAAAGTTTCTTCATTACGTCAGCGAAACAAATACTCGCTTATAGGACATTAAATTACCCTTCTAATGTGCGTTGGGCGGTTGTACAACCCTTTTGAAAACCGCGGAAATGAAATAATTATTAACCATATTATTTACTTGTCTTTCTCTTCACTTATGATCAACTCACCAAGTTTCTTCGTCACCTGTGCAAAAAAAACCCTCGTTTGTTGGGCCTTTAGAAAATTTTCTTTTTATGTCCGTTTCTGGTTTTACAATTTTTAGGAACATGGGCAGGGTTTAAACATTGCCGTGCACTGAAGAACTACCTTCCGTGCGGGGTTCGCACTTCGCAGTGAATGGAGTCCGGCACTCGCTCAGTCCTACCACTTCTTTGCATGTATGGTCATAAATTGCATTATATTTTCGGCTGTTAATCAAAAAGATAGTGTCAAACTATATCAATTATATCATTAAAATGCATGTTTGTTATTATTTTTAGTTGATCTTTTAATGGGAATTGCAACCAGGTGCACTAGGACGGCAAAACGGGGCGAAACTTGAACTAGGAGGGCAAATACGGCGCAAACTTTTGCCGAATCGATGTTGAAGGCAGCATAATATAGAAACAAAAACAACTATTTGAATAACTGGGCAGGATCAGAATACTCAGTTAATTTTTAGGTATAATTAGTGTATCAAGTACAATATAAAACTTTAACATGTGTATACTGTGTAATTTTAGGTGATATGTTAACAATGAGGCTGAAAAGCGAGCAGATTGGTATCCAACTCCACCGGGACAAAATTAGGCAACATCCTGATCCTAGCGAGTATATTTTTGGACTTAAAGTACGAAAGTTATTGTTTTATTAATTCAAATGCGTCAATAAGTATTTGTTTCTGTTTTAGGTCCCAGAAATAGCGTGTAAGAACTAGCTTATGATGGGCTTTTTACCTCAACTGCTCCGAGATCATTTAGGATGCCACAAGGACCCTCAGAGCGTTATAGTTTGCAATAACGTATGCATGAATTATGTTTTTATTCGTTTTAATAATATTATTTTTATGTATTTACATTTTAGGTAATGCCACCATGACTGCGGCACACTGATGTGCAGAGGATTTGGAAATTGTCGCAGACGGTGTAATACACCAACAGAGACCAATTTTGGTCCCGGAGCACCTTCTTCAGGCATCAGGTATGCATGACATGATTATTACATTCACAAAAATACTGTAATACATATTTTCTTTTATTTTTAACGTCAACAGGAGTACCTTCAAAGACAACGTCAACAGGAGTACCAGAATATTGAAAACGACGCGAAAATCGGGTCCGGAGTGCGAAAACGGCTCGAATTTGCGCTGCAAAGAAGCTCGCCCCTGGTCTTCGACCAGTCGCTCGCGCTCGCAATTCTCTTAAATTGATTCTCTAAGGTGGAATCACTAGCTCCCGGCCCAAACCACGACTTCTTGCTGACTGAAGTCTTCCCCCAAGATTTGCAGTCACTACACTGCAAAGTAAGTGGGAATAATTGTAGGAAAATATGCCCCACTA
>JARJDU010040477.1:0-18076 GCA_030264695.1 Lissagria laeviuscula
GTTCTGCAAGATTCACTTTTCATATAGAAATCGAAATATGTACACGCTATTGTATCTCATTCTCGCGCACGCGCCATACTCAGTACTTAAACATAACAGTATAATGCTAATGTAATCAGACAACGCGCATACTAATTACTTATACTTGTGCATTTATTCACATGCATATTATATTTGATTTGCTAGCCACGAGCATTTACTATTCTACTCCTTCTTGCTTTTTCTTTTGTTCTACTATTACCTACTGTTCCATCTACTTCCACTTCTACTATATAAGAACCAACAGAAGAGTTGCTTCTTGCTTACCTATACAAATGTGCAAATTAATTACGGGCAAGGTTAAGAGCTTTTCATTCTTTATTTCGGTTATAGGCCAGTGGAGCAAACATGAATCGCGTCGCGTCTGCTCAAATAATTCGACTACCAAATTCGTCACTCTAATATAATCATATTCTACAATCGAATAAATTATCTGATAGATAATCCTCTTATTCATGTAACTTTAATAATGTATATATATATTAAAAAATAATTATTATTTAAGCGTATTTTCTGTTGTGTTAACTTTGTGATCAGTAAAATATAGTAGCTACATAAAACATTTTTTTATTTGTAGGGAAATAGGTCAACGCGGTTTAGATTAGAGTGTTTTTTATAAGCTGGACCATTTGCAGTTTATGTTTAGATGCTAGGATGCTAAAATCGTGCTTGTTGTTCCTGGTTAGAATCGCGTTTGAGATGAGATGAAGTAGAAAATAGGACTGAAAGAGTTTGAGATAAAAGGCTGCATGGAAAGGTTTTTTTGCGTCGTTTCTACAAGGATTTTTTGGCCACTGAGATTAACAAGTTTTCAGTGCCGTCTTTAGGCATCGGTACTATGGGCCACCATCAGGACCGACATTTAATTGAATAAAATATTTATAGGAGGGAGGTTCGGCGCGGGTGCCACCTAGTTTAGGGTGCCAAACGGGCAGTTGTGTGGATTGGGTGTGATAGATTTACCTTAATGAAGAAGGGGCTGGCTTGAATTGGTCACGAGTGGGCTTCACTGTAAGACGTCCCTGCAAATGTTTTGTGCTTTGAGGAAATTGGGTAATTGGGACAGAGCGGAACAAATAGAGAATAATAGTAGAACTACCAGGAACATAAATTGTCTTATTGATTATATTAATCCGCAAACCAATCTAAGATATTATTATAATTACGTTTTCAATTTATTTGATTTAATAACTTTTCTCTTAGACCCTACATTAAAAAAAATTAACTATTTTTAATATATAATAATTTTTAATATTGCAGTGTTGATAAGAGCTATTTTTAATTATGCCATGTTGATATTAGTTCACTTATCAATTGCTTGCTTGCAGTAAATCAAAGTAACCAGTTTTAACCTAGGTCAGGGAAATAACGTTAATCGTGACTGGGACAATAATTTAGTTCATATTCATATCAAAAGATGACCTATTTTTATTCTATCTAGACTAAACCAACAGCTTGCATATTGTCTATTAATTTATTTATGTATATATTTACATAAACATGATAATTTTTCTTATTTTTAATTAAACAATTTCTTTCGTTTGAGGTAGCTACCGAAATGTAACTTAAGTCATCCGAATAAAAATCCAGTTAGGTACAACCAACCACATTGCAACTACTAGTTGCTACTACCCTTAATAAGGCAATAAATCGATCCACAAATAAAATTTACAATGCCGAATGCTAAATTTCTACAGAAATGCTTTGTATAAACTCACTTTATATCTACATCTTTAATGTAATTTCAGTAATCGCACACTAATGCTAACCCAAAACGAAGAGCACCAATAAACAAATAAAAATTCCATATTCCGCGCATCAGTATTATTGGCATTCATCCATTCCAAGAGAATACTTGAAAGAGCGTGCGAAGAGGAGGCACACTATAAGGGTTGTTGCGGCAGGTAAAGATATTTCCCAAGTCCCGCAAGTTCGCAACCTTCTCTGTATGATCATCGAACAACATTCGCGCAATTTCAGTATCGCGCCCTATGCGCGGCCTCTCGCGATGAGCCGCCGCGGAACTAGGTCAGTGGGACATCAATGTGCCCCCACTATATCCCCACAGTCGCGCAATCTGTATGCATGCCCACAGCCAAGAGCTCATGAATTCCTTCCCCCCGTTTATAAGACAACGTGCTCGTGCGTGCGCGATCCCCCCCGCGTGGTGTGCGGCGTTCGTGCGCGTTCGTTCTTGCTCGCGCGAACAATGTTGTAATAGCGTCGTGCGGCGTGCATGTGTGGCTCTGAGAAGCGCGCGCGCCGGCTATGACTTCATACACAACAACACTAACATAGACCTGGTTCGCGGGAAAGTGGGTCACCAGTCACTTTCACTTATTACATGGCGCGGCATGGGCTCCTAATCATTTTCCATTGTACCCCTGCGTGCGCGGTGTTGGGCTCTCCTCCGTCGGCGGTGGCGGCATACGCACACACACTCAAGTCGAAGTAGGGGTTCCTCCGGCGTGGAGACACAAGCGCGCCGAAACCGCTTCGTAGCTTGCCACTGGTCAGTCATCACCTTGAGCTCTTTCGTATCGGACGTGGTGCGTCGCGCTTACTGTGTAGTTTAACTCGCTACCTATCGACTACTTCTTTCAGTTCAGTCTTCTCTACCACGAAGTTGCTACGGCGTGGCATATCGTACCTGTCGCGGTTCTAGATTCTGCCCAACTTCTCTTCTTCCCGGTTTATTTCGGATAAGAAGGCAGCTTCAGGTGTGCATCTTAAGCTGAAACATCACATCTTGTGCTTTAATTGAAATTAAGTTTTTAACCAGAACCATTACGTTGGGATTATTTAATTATAACATTTATCATCGAAACGGAATAAACAACTCTTGTGCATTGGATTATTTACAATGAAGTTGGGATTTACCTGTATTTAATTGAATCTAATACTAATTAGTTTACATCTTTAAAATTATCAACTATAATTTGCTCTATCAACAACAATTAAACAACTACATTGTTGTTGTTTTGTGGATGTGTCCGGAGGGAGTGCAAAAACATGTTGATACTACGGTGCTTTTTAGTTTCCTGACCCAATTTGGGATCGGACGGTACTCTATACGTACCACTGTACCACTGAGTAGCAGTGTTGAATAAATAACTAAGGCATCTCCTGCCATCGAGTGTGCATCTTATTATACACATATTGTTCATTATTAGATAGTTTATCTCCTTGCTTAGTGCAAACAAACAAATTGTGTTCCTTCGGGCGCGCAGGGGTGGGTTTCGTATGAAATGTTACTTGACATGGAGAATCACTCCACTCTGCTTTCATTGAACATGTCCCCGTTTAACGCGAGTTCCGGGGACTCCCCGGTCGGTAATCAGGCTTCCAGCCCTATGCCGCCTATGTACGGCTCGCCCACTGGTTACGGCAATGGCGGCAACGGTTGCCCTAATATTTCCATGCAACAGCAGCAACAGCAATCTTCCCAACAGCATCAACAGCAACACCAACAACAGCAGCACAACCAACATGATAGTCAGCAATTGCAGAACAATATGATTTCGGGAATGAGTAATATTGACACGTGGTATTTGTTTCCTCCAGGCAGCGGCGGCACGTCCGTCGTGGAGATGGGCGGCGCCGGCTATCAAATCGCCGGCTCGATTGCCGCCTCCACTACTGGCAGCGGAGGCGATTCCATGGAGTCCAAGTATGGTGTTGAGGCCAAGTACGGCATGGAAACGAAATACGGCATGGACTCGAAGTACGGGATCGAGGAGCTGTGCCCGGTGTGCGGAGATAAGGTCTCTGGATATCATTATGGCCTACTCACGTGCGAATCGTGCAAGGGCTTCTTCAAGCGAACGGTGCAGAATAAAAAAGTGTACACGTGCGTCGCAGAGCGCAGCTGTCATATCGACAAGACGCAAAGGAAGAGGTGTCCGTTCTGCCGATTCCAGAAGTGCCTGGAGGTCGGGATGAAGCTCGAAGGTGAGTTTTTTTTTCTTCATATTTACACAAAACCACACAGTAAGAAACGGAATCAAATTTGTCTACTCCGCTAATAACTTCAAGTAAAAAAGTTGTAGTTAGCTTATGATTTGGATTTTTGAAATAGAATATATTTAAATATATGGTGGCCATGTTTAACCGTAGTCTTTGCACACACATCTATTGCACATACCCGTATTGACGAAATATTCGTTAATCGTTTTCGTTCGTATATATATCTACGCTACAAGAATGGCATAGTATTCTCTTTTATTCTCGTTTATGGACTTTGTAAATGTCTGCCATTAACGCGTCGTCGTTTTACTTGTTACGTAAGTCATGTGAAGCATGTGTTAAAGGAAAACAGACAACGGCGAACGATCATCGTCCACGCCGACGACGACCGAGTTGCTGAAATGTGTACAACAATATATTTCAAGCTGATTTTATTTATGCTCCTCAAGCAGTATTTAATTTTCTTGTGGATTGTAGATTATTCTAAATACAATTACAAATTAATGATTATTTAATTAGGCAATATGAAAATAATAACAAGTAACCATTAATTTCGATTTTATGAAAGTTCTCGAATAATTAGCTACTCATTGAATATATAAATTAAACTTAAATTAATTCGTTTTTAGTCATCTTTTGGCATGTTTTTCTTTAAAATCACATATTTTGAATAATTTTGATCAGGCGCGGACAACCCGCGGCTCACGTTTAACACGTACCCACGTACTCTCACACAGCTATTTTTTTTTTGCTGTATTGTAGTTTCTTCACTGACCAAGGATAGTAAAATTTAAATTAAAGCAGTACTTAAACATATTTGAATGAATGTGTAAAAATCTGATGAAATGATTAATTTATTTATATATTAATTTAATTGCCTGGAAAATTAGTTATGAAACATCTAATCTGCTTGATATTCTCATTAGTTGTTTTACATAAAATGTCAATTAAATATGTATAACAGAGTCTTCTAACCATGGGACCTATTGATAAATTCACGATTGATCTTTGGTATAACTATTTGGTATTTTCATCCGTATGAACGCCGTCTGTCTATTCAAAACTGAAATTTCTAAATTACCCAATATCTGCGCAAGTTAACAAGTTGGGCAATTTCATTCTTCAGTGTTTGTCGTAGTCGTCAATGTGTTAGCTGCATCAATATACCACCAGTCGTAATCTACATCAGTGTGTATATACACTCAACAAAGGTGCGTGAGCTCGCGAACGTTCAAAACTCGAAATGTGTCAATAATGCCGCGATTCTATAACGACTTACGCATTCTTCAGCTTTTCGTAACGCAGCGAATTGACATTTTTCATTCTCCTAACGTATATCGTTCATTGCGATATCTGCAATATTTGATCTTCATCGTTTGCCTAATATTTATTGACAAATTTGCACCCAGATTATGAGTTTTATTATTAAGGACGGCATGCTTTGTACACTGTGTCCGGTAATGTTTCCAAACAACAAGGAGCATTCCCGATGCCTGACCTACTTTACTATTTTTAAACGCGCAATATACGATGCTGCCGCCGCCGTCGTCGTCATCATCATGCACAACTACTGTGCTGCCTTGCTTATCATCCATATGCTTGTAAATAATCTGGCAACTGTATGAGTGCATGTAACATACATTTTACCATTGCGATTTTTTTTACGGGCGCCTCGACGCACAAATGCATCGATTTAGTAAGTGCAATCGAGAATTAACAAGATCGCATGTGCTGGAGGAGAATAATCAACACTGAACACTACTTACTCACTCTGCAATAGTTATAGCAGATACAACTACATAAGTAAACATAGAATGAGGACATAATTCTCTGGAAGAGCAATTTGCGTGCGTATGTAATTTGCAATTCACTGAGCGTGGAACTAACTTTGAATGTAGGGAAATATCTTTGAATGGGCGATACAAAGGGTTCTTTCTTTGGCTATTTCTTAAAAGGGGGTTTTGTTTGTAATTAGGGGACAATTTCTTAGAGGATGCGAAAAGGAAGTACTTCATGTAAGCTAGGAGTTTAATTTTATTGAAGTTTAGTGACATGACTCATGTTTTTTGATCTTAAATTTCTAAGGATAATTTATTTTTTGAGAGATTAAGAAAGTATTTTGAATATCACTGTTTTGACATAAATTGTTTTAAAAATATTTTTAGATCAATTTTAATAACGCATGTTTCTCATATTATAGGGAATTTGCCTGATTTATTATATTAAAAGTTTTGGAAAACAGTCACGTAAATATAAATATTCTTTAGCATTTCATGGCTTTTGTAGTTTACTGGAAAACATAATTTGTGATTCTTTTCATCTTGACATTCTTTGTGAAAAACGGCTATTATACTACTTTTTCATCTAAAATGAAAACTCTATCCTTTTACCGTGCGTGTCAAATTTTAAGCTATAAACGCGCTATGACTGATACTCGGAAACGAGTTAGAGGGAATTATAATAATAATAAAGACAATCAATTTGTAGAAATACGTTGGTGTGTCTAGGATATTGGAGTACCCACTTCCTCAAAAAATAATTCATTTTAGACTAGATTGTTACATTTGATGCATTTCTTACTTAGTAAGTTTTAACTTTTAATAATCGGCAAATGACTGACATACATAAATTATTTCTTAAATTAAATGTTTAAATATATCAAGATTAAATTTAGATTAATCATGCTTAGTTTAAACCAGTAGCACTTCGAACAAATTTGAGCAAAGAATAATATAGGAATATCTCTATTAATTATATTAAACCGTATCGTATTGTTATAACTCAACACAAAACACTCTTTATTTAGTGTCGAATTAACGAAACCAGTAGGTGAATTGCCGTTTAGATAATCGAACACGAAATGTTCCGCAACCTTAGATCAATCCATTGGCATTCGTTCGATCGCTTAAGATCCGTGGCAGTAGTGCGCCAGCTACAAGAAGTGGCGTGCTTCAGGATATTGAAATATTAGTTTTGCGAGGGCGATTTTAAGGTGCGAGATGTCCGTAGGCGGTATCGAGCGTTATTTATACTTTATGTTGTGTCTTGTAACTGCGACCACTACACGTCGTATATCTCTTACAAACAATTACTTCACATCGCACATTCATGTACTTGCCTATGCCATTTTTAAATTATAGATATTAGCAATATAAGTATTTACTTGCATGCCTTAAACCTAAATAGCAAATTAATGCTTTGCATACACCAATTAGCCCCAAGATGCATAAATTTAGGAAAGTCGTGTAAAACGCGTTGACATTTATTCGCGGAATTCAAGTTTTCAGCAGCAATGGCGGCAGGCTCAATAAATCACACTGCTGCAAGCAATGCAAGTTTGTATTTGTATTACAAATGTACACTTGTTGGTGGTACATGCGAAATAATATCTGTCTGTCATGTCTGTTTAGAGGCCCACCTCTGAAACGAATTCTCGTAGAGTGTCGAACAGCCAGACGAGTGTCCTTATAAAGAGCAAAGCACTTCTCATAGCGCACGCTTTTTAGTCGGCGCTTGCACCGTGCCTGTTGCATTTTCGAAGAATAAAGAGTAAGTGCAAGTTAACTTCAGGTATTTTAAGAAACAATGTGTGCGCAATGTGTGTTCAGCGTATGAAAAGTATTGGAAGTGAAAGGAGGTTGTGGTACTGCCCAAAAGCCAGATCGCTCAAGATTCTGCTGAAATATTTCTTGTCCGAACTGAAACGGAAAGAAATTTGTAGGAGGGCAAAATTAATGTTTATGACTTAACATATATATTGAATAAATAATATATAATAGTAATAGTTTTTTTTTGTAATAGTAAAATTAAAGCAAATAGTTTGAAACATTTTTATGTCTTCAGTAACATTTCGAGGATTATTCAACAAGAACTATTGGATTCCGAACAGCAACACACAAATTAAGTTAAGCAATTCATTAATATTTTTTGTACGTGCTGTGCAAGACGAGTGCGCAAGCGCGTCCACCTTTAATTGCATTATGAAACCGGTGGCAGTAAAGCTGTTGTTGTAACAACCAAAAAATGACCCACATAAACGGGCAACTCACACAGAACTAGTAGGTACATATTCATAAGTGAAATTGCATATGTTTGTAAACTACAATACACAAGTATTCAGTTTTCATTGCTTTCCATAATTACATAGCCAGCCAAATTAAAAGAACATGAAATATGCTGAAATTAATTTCAGTCATTTCAGTATGCATTTGCAATTAAATATGAACTGATGCATTAATTTGGCTAAATGTGCATATTTTAAGATTGTATTTTGTTTATAATTTTTATAGGCTATGCATTTATTTATGTGGGTTATGTATTAATTTATGTAAATGCATATTCTTTGGGTAAATTACTTTACTTGTCTATTTCATAAAGGTATTTACATTTATGTACCAAGCGTTTTTATAATTATTTGGTAGATACTGGTGCCGTATGTATAAAAAAATAGTATAAATTCGTATAAATTCATATGACTTCAAATTGAGTTTATTTCGCTGTCTGACTGGAAATGAACAAATTACAAACAGGAAATGATGTCTATTTTATTGCTATTAAAAAAACGTTAAAAAATGCTCGCAAAATTTCAATTGTTACTCTTCAAAATCATTATTTGGGCGTGGAAATCCTGCTATCTGAATTATATTTCCAATAAAATCTGGTTTAAATAGTGATGTCAATTAATTAAATTTATATAGTGGAGGCATAATTGAATATTAATAAGTTAATGAAAATTAACTTCAGTTAATAACTATTATTGTGTCCTACAATATATAACTAAAATTGTGAATTTATTTATTTTTAATTCTTCACGGATGCAGGCATAGATTAGCTAGCTACTGCCCTGTATATTTACTTATAATACGTATATTGCAATAGCGCTTATTTCTAGTTGGTCATTACTTAATTGTTATTATTGTAAATCAACTATATATATATTGATAAGCATCACAATATTATAATTATTAATAATACATATCAAACACGACTACAGAAATAGAAACATCAAAAGACATCAATAGATAAATATAATAGTTCATTAAGAGAACCAATTTAAATGCTTGCATATTACTTATAGGTATACATATTTAAACATAAACATTATTAATGAATTATGTAACACTTGAATGCCGCGCGATTTATTTATAACATATATGCAATTACCAGCGCCTAATAACAATCCCATCTAACTGGATTAAATTCCTTCTCTCAGTCTGCCACATGCATATCATTCGTAATCTTAATATCACTTAGTCATTCACTTGCGTCTGCATGCACCTTTCTTGCTTAATCCTTATTACATTTTTGAATATTGCGTGCGATGGATGCCGGCGCAGCTTAACGTTTTCTACGACTTTATTTAGATATTTGTATGTTTATTTATATTTTTACACAACTCTTCGTGCAACAATATGGCGCTCTATGGTGATTACGTGATAGGAATTTAATATCATTTCGGACGCGAGCTCATCGAAATTTCGTTATTTGGTTTTTGGGCGCGCGCACCACGTCCACACCACCACTTGGTCGTTGCCAAACTTGATTGTTCATTGTTATTCGTGTCTCCTCTGCGTGTTGGTTGTACGTATTTACAACGAATTACTATTGTAGTTCATGTATTAGGAGTAACTAACGATGACCAATATACTTTGTAATTATTGTCGTTTTATTTTTCGGTTGCGTTGTGATCTCATATAGTAGTTACTATTTACTACTGTTTGTACGTGAGAAGTTACTAATTGGGTTGCGCAAAGAAGGATCAGCCTCAGAAAAATACACACACACTAAAGCAAATATTTGCTTAATATATAGACAAATTGATTCGCGATATTTTTAGCATGGTAAATGGATCAGTTCAGGCATTTTAGTTGTTCTTGGAATTTGAAATTCAAAGGTTTTTAAATTTTGAAATACCTAAGGTATATTAAAAGTCTTATCTAAATTATTTTATCGATATATACAAAGTTACTTCATAGATAGTTATGAAAGCAAGTGTATGTAATAGCATATTTAAATGGAGGTGCCATTGTTTGGCGATTGATTAGAACATTTGGGAGCTGTAATCGGCATAACTTAACAAGTTTATTGTGTTTCTGTGAGTTATTTTTTTTTTGTCAGAATACTTCAAATGCTATTATTACTACAACCCGGGAGCAAATCAGATGATTTCGGTTAAGGATGATCGAGAACAGCAATTTTTTTTCTTTCATATTGATTCTGCCTCTAAAGCAATCCTATCTTTCAAATCCCTTAAAAAGTTCGAAAATTTATCTGGACGAATTGCAAAGGTATGAATGAATTTTAATAATTTAATAAGAAAGCAAATATTATTGCAGACAATTCTGAATGTTCTTAAACTCAGAGGAAGGCGAAACACCATTTTAACGAAGTTTGCAAAGATCTGGATAGTTTGTTCAAAGTGGCCACTTCTTGCTAAAAATAAGTAATTTAATAATATACAGTATTAACAATTTAAAATAAACAATTAGATGTTATGCATTTTTTTATGAAAATAGCACCAATAACATTTTTAGTGAAAACGTGATAAGACAACAAAGGGAATTTTGGTAAAAACTTAAGCAAAATTTTGTATTTTAAAAAAAACTTTTTTGAAAGCTTAACCATAATTCATCTAAATGGATATTGTACTTTATATTATTATATTTGTAAATTATAGTGCAATTCATATTAGTCTTTTGTTTATTATATTTTCATTGTAGAATTTTATTAGTCATGTATTTTTGAATGATGCATCTTCTTAGAACGTTATCAAAGTACTAAGAATTAAAGAATCTTCTTAAATTACAAGCACATGATAATATTGTATTAACCTTAGTAATATTTTAACCTTTGCTTTGGTTTTCTGTGTTTTATAATTACCGGTAGTCCACAAAATTTAATCTTCTTAATGCAAATTGAAACTTCTACATATTTAGCTGAAATAAACACATTTCAAGAGTGAAATTAAACGAAACAGATATTAATCGAAGGCGTGCTTTGATGTCCTATAAATATGTAGACCTCGTAGGTGGTTGTTAATGTGGTTTAATCTGCTTTGTTCGATCAGAACCACGATGAGCAAATGGGCTAATGAATGAACGCAGATGAATTCATCATCATTTGTCGGCAATTTAAGTTTCTTGCAATTTCTAAGCACCGTAGCTTTTACCTTCAAATACATAAATATCAAATAAATAAATAAATTCAAATTCGAAAGATCTCCACTAACTATATCTCTTAGTCAAGCTTCTTTCAATGGTTAGATATAAGTATAGTGACGCTTCATTCGATTGTATGAATTTCCAAACAAAAGCGCAATTAATCAACACGTCACCATTTATAGCTTGAATAGGTCCACACTGTATACAGGATGATAATTAACCTAATCAAATGTCATGCACGTAGGGAGTAATTATATCAATCATACTTCTTAGGTCTTGTACCCACTATTCAAATAGTTTGATTTGAGTATGCTAGCAAATTCAATAGGTAAATGAAGTGGCTGGTTCTTGCTTCGAATTCAATCAAATATGACATTTTGTATTCTAAACTTTAAAAATGTTGGAACGAACACACGCTATGTGATAGTTTTTATGTCAAACGTCACATACACGACCTGACAACCTAATTGACCAAGATCGTATCTTGCATCATCGACATAGCGCCGCCACATGTAAATTGCAACCGCATCTTCAACGTTGTTATAAAGACCGTAATAAAAATTGATCAAGTCTTTAATCCATGACACCGACATGTTTCAAATTACAATTTAATCCAGACTTAAAACTGTTTCTTAATTCAATTGTTATTTTAATTGTTGAATGCACAAGGCGCAAGTTTATTCTCTTTCGTTATCGTTTGGTTCTTTTATTATGCGATCGCTTTTACTTATTTATGCACGTTTATCTACTTTTACTCTCAGGCTTACTCATCGCGAAGCTTGCGTGTTTGCTACTCGGCGGCATTGGCGCACTTTGCCAGCTGGAAGGAGTTGAATGACAAAGAAATCGAGAGTGTGCTCCTTTTGCAGAAGCTCTTGCCGCTTGCTCCTACTTTTGCTTTCGAACATACGCTCGACTCGGCGATTCGATAATCTTCATCGGTTGTTGCACATTATGGAAGCGGTCGTAACCTACTAAAGAAATTTCGTTTTCATTTTAACTGAATTACAATTTCAGTTTGCTCTTAAGTGTTAAATGTCCTCATAATTCAATTATCAGCATGGAATATGATATACGGATGCTTCTGGCAAATGTCGAACATAATCTAATTTTTTAGAATTGATAGTTTAGTATAGTAGACTTGATGCTTCATTATTGCACAAACTCAACAAAACATTAAACTAGCCTAGCCGCTCCTGCTCCCTGCTAATGCTTCTGTTGCTGCGGCGGCAGTCTGGTTGCCTGCTACGCGGCTGGCTACTCTGCTACACTATACACTACAACTTGACGAACGACCTACTTCTCTGGTTTTTGAAATATGTACCTACACACACATACATGAGCTTTATGTACGCAAAGCCTGCCAGCAGATAGATACTACTTGCTTACTTACTTCGTTCCACATAAAGCGCGTTAAAATTACAAACTCGTTTCGGATTCGTTTTCTGTTTCTGTGTGTAAATAATATGGCGATGTTGAGCAACGCCGAGAGCGCCGCAATTCTGCTGCGTTCCAATTTGCATCGTTTGGAATAAGTAATAACTGTTAATCCGAAAATTGTAAAAAAAAAGGTTTTATTAAGAAATCCATTCTGCTGAATACTCAAACACGATCAATAGGAATTTGTTCGATTAAATTATGGTTCCCATCATTTTAGCATTATAAGCATTTAAATGGTAGATCAATAATATTCATAAAGAGTAATATTATGGATGTTTTAAAACAATGCAGATGTTAATGATTAGGTTAAATTTTTATTCCAAATTTTATTTCGTTTTTCATTATATTCCACTTAAAACTTGGACCTAACGTAACCTACATGCCTGGCATATAACTATGTACATGATACACAACCATTATCTGAAACTATAATTAATAGAAAATCATTTAAGAATATTCTATATAATTATCCATTGTGGTATAATTATTTCTCGAATTGATTGATCTTCCTTAAGGAAATAGTCTCCTGTTAGAAATGTTGCAGCTTTAAGCCGCGGCGAGCCCCGTACAAATTAATATCACGAATAAAATAGAATAAAAGATATTCTTTGTTTATTAGCATTTTCTATTCTCATTGTAAATTCAGATCTATATCGTATCTCATGCTCTTTGCATTTATATTCACAATTACATTTACTTGCTATTTTCTACTTCTGACTTGATTGCAATTTGCGAAGTTACAACAAAACATGCATTTCGATACATTAACGAAGAACAGTTGATCTATCACCGCGCGCATATATCTGCGCATCGATCTGATCTTTTAGGATAATTAGAATTGCACAATTCCGACATGAATAATACGAGTTATTTCATGATTTCACGTACTTACAAATTTTTCAAACCTTTAAACATCCATTGCACACCATGCAACAACGAAGGAATTATCTGCGCATAGATGGATAGATAAAGTCCAATCAATTTGAATGAAACTAATATCGTGAAACAACCGCAGTTATATGGAAAAAAAGAGCGACGAAGAACTAATTTCACTCCAAGTGGGACGAGGTTAATTCGATTTTGTTGCAATATTTATTTAATTCAAGTGTCATTAACAATCTCACCAGGTCGGTAATTAATATTTGAAGTATAACTATAATAGTAATCATAGCGTAATAATATTTTAACAATTTAATTAATAAAAGAGTACCGGTCAAATTTAATGAAACTTATAAGAAAGATAAACTAATATCGTAATAAACGAATTTTCAATATAAAATGATCGATAAATGCGGCAAATTACAGTTTTATCATAATTTAAACGCTGGCTTTGTCTTAATTGCTCGTGAACTAGACCTAAATCATCATCCACAGTCGAAGTCGAATAAAGTTCTATTGGAAAATAGGTCTATGTCAAGGCAGCCAGCCGGAGAGAGAACTCGTTCGTTCAATACACAACTCATGCACGCAGCAGGTCTAGTAACATTGCGGCGTGCAACGGTCTAATGCCAGCAAGTGCAAGACGCTTTACGTCATCGTTGAGCTACTAGAAGGAAAAGCAGCTCGCAGATGACGGTCAGATGGAAAAAAAACAGAATACATTTTACATTTGGTTATAAACGAAGGCTAGAGGAGGTACATAAATATAGCCTAGAGGAGATAGGCGAATAGAGAGTAGTAGGTGAAAGGTGCAACGCACTTGGATGCGTATGGCGTCGGCGGCGCGGCGACGTTCTAACATTGATCTCGTAATCCGAACGGACATTAGAATCGAATCTAAGTAATAAGTTGGCTGCAGCTAATCGTTGGAAATGTTAATATGTTAAAAAATTACTGATTAATATGTTATTAATGCTGAGAAGAGTATTATAAACTTTCTTTTAAAATAAAAATAAAATAGATGCTATTGTTAAAAGTCCATAACTTACATTTTAAGAATAAATATTAGTAATTAATGTTTCTGGCAAGATCAACTTTTTTAAATATACATTTTTAATTAAATTAATTATTTTAATGTTAACGTTTAAAAATATTGAAAACCTACATTATAATTATTTCTGCCCATAATTATTCAAAATAATTCAGGTGGAGGTAATACTGACATCGAATTTCATTATTACATAATTAATAATGAACTTTCTTTTCGGTCGAGTGCAGTGTCTCGTTCCAATAACAGCACAAAACCAAAAGCGTTGCTTATTGGAAACGGCCTGGCATTAATGTGCGTATGCTGTAATAGCACAGCAGTAATAGCTTGTAGCGTCGACATGTAATAGGCAAATAGTAAAACGTCTGGAAATGGTTCAGTGGAACAACTTTCTACGGCCTTGAAAGCTCGATGCAATGTTATTACATTTTATGCTCATGCTGCAGCATGAATGCGTCGGCATTGCTAGCGGTTGTTGCATAATAACGTTATACATCGTATTTATTACCTAAAGCGTTGCGGAATCGAATGATAAAAGACTTCTTTCTGATTGAATATTGGTATGACTTATCATGTAAATTTTGGATACGTTTGCAATAAGATGTTGTACGTTTAATGAAATTACCCATTGTGATGATTTAAGCGAATGAATTTGTTGTTTATGCACTGCTTGGATGTATGCCAAGTTGGCACATTGCTTTTACGAGTACAACGACTATAATATTACGCGTTTTGTTGTCGTGTGATCATCTCGCGATGTCCAAGGGCGTTTTGAGTCCGTCAATACACGCTCCGTATTTCAAACTCAGCCGCATACCGCCGTGCAATTTATATTTATACTTCCACGACGGGACGATTCATGATGGCGTATGTATGTGTTTTGTTTTGTCCTCGTGCAACCTCGTAGTAAATAATTTCGTAGTAAAAATCGCCTTGGAATATAATCAAAACTCACTTCGATACCATTAACGAACATGGTAATTGTTTACTACGAATATAAATATTTCGATTTGTGTGCAAACTACGGGCATCGTTTTTGATGACGACATTCATTGTCTTCTATTCTATGCATATCGTTTTCGTTTATTTTTAAAACGGATATTATTGAGGAGGAATGCGTGCATTAGGCGATAGGTAAATCGTTAAACGTGCGATCGACGAATGCTAAACATGCACATCGGATCGTGGAGAAGTGGTAGAATGGATGGATGGATGATGATCGCGTTTGAATAGCAGATTGCAGGAAATGGGTTTAATTTTATGTTGCCGCTCGTTTGGAGCCGCCGACTTGATCAAAGTTGAATCGACTTGCATTCCATGTTACGTCAGAAATGAGATACCAGTTTTTGTGGATGTTTTTATGTTTCGTGCTGTCTTTTATTGTTATTTGCTGTCAGATTTTAACTCTTCGGTTTAAATGAAGCTTTAAACCTTTTATGTGACTCACATAAAATTAAACGTAATGCTTTCTTATTATTATTTGGTTTTTAATTCGAAAGATTCAGAGAAACGTATTTGCACTAGTTTGGTCAATTTTTACAATTTGTCCTTAATTTTATCAATACAGTCGAAACCCACGTGACCAAATTTTGAATTGTGGCCTAAATTGCAATTTTCGTTACCTTTGCTTAAAGCAGATCTTTATAATCAATTGTACAATTTAATTTTGAATTAAAGTATAATAGAAGTACATATAAAGTTAATGTGGAAACCAAAAATCGTTTAAAGAGCTAAAGAGCTTTTCAAGTGTGTCACAGGTTAATATGCAATAAAATAAATTTGAACAATGACATGGGCAAATATTAGCAACTCTTCTGCGAGTGCGAAACAAAAGCAATTTTTAAAAGTGAAATCGCCGGAATAAATAAATATCCCATAAATTATACAAATTGAAGTTTCACCAACATGCAATAAACGTCTGAACCGAGCGATTTTTTTGTTTGCTTGCGCTTTCTTTATGTCTGGCCGGAACCGAATTATCACAAATGCTAATTACCAAACGAGCATTAATTGCACTCGACTGCAATTGCATATAATGCGATATTCCCTGAGGGTAATTAACACTGGCAGCCATCGTATTTACCTTACAAAGAGGGCCCTCATTCCAAACAAGATTACACAACCTTAAACTTTTACCCAAACACATGCGGGTTATAAATAATTAATAACAAATTCTAATTTGGTTGCAGCTGTGCGTGCAGATCGAATGCGTGGCGGACGCAACAAGTTCGGCCCAATGTACAAGCGCGACCGCGCCCGCAAGCTGCAGATGATGCGACAACGACAATTGGCCCTGCAAACGTTACGAGGTGGCTCGATGGCAGAAAGTGGCGGCGGTGGCGGCAGCATCTACCAATCCAATCAGCCAGGAGCATCGCCCTTCGGTAGCATCGACATCAAGCAAGAGATTCAAATTCCTCAAGTTTCGTCCCTCACCTCGTCACCTGATTCGCCACCCTCGCCCATTGCGGTGGCGCTAGGTCAAGTCACCGGCAACAATATGTCCCAACTTGTTTCCAACAACCAACAACCGACGTTGCAAATCGTCGGCGTCCAGAGTACACCTTCGATGCTTGTCAATACCAGCGATAATAACAAACTGTGGACGACGGCGAATTCGACGACGACGTCACCGCATTCGCTCAGTCCCAAGGCTTTCCAGTTTGACACGGTAGTACCCGGCGCCGGGTCCAGCGCCAGTGCTCCTTCCTCCTCGAAAGTGTCACCGTTAATCAGGGACTTCGTGCAGGCGATTGACGATCGAGAGTGGCAAAACTCCCTCTATGGACTCCTCCAGAGCCAAACGTACAATCAATGTGAAGTGGACTTATTTGAACTTATGTGCAAAGTGCTCGACCAAAACTTATTCTCGCAGGTCGATTGGGCGCGCAATTCCGTGTTCTTTAAGGATCTCAAGGTAATTATATATAAACTTTCCTATATTGTTGCTTACAGATCGTTCTAGATATAAGCTATACTATAAACATGTGATTTTTCGAATATATTTGTTAGCAAAAAATGAATTTTGTCCATCTGAGATAACTCTGAGTGACATTTACACCGACTTTTCATACCTAAACGAACATAAAAAAGGCAACAAGACGAAAATGCAATGCTGAATCACAATGAATAAAAATCGTTTCCCTTTGTGTGTGCAATCTGTACCCAACGAGCAGACACCAATGAGGTATATACGAATGGTGTAATTAGGACGCGGTGTATGTCTGCAGCGACCTAGTTACGCGACCGAGCAGAACATCATTGAGCAACAGCCATGCCGAGCCGCACCGCACTGTGCGGCTCGCGCGGCGCTGCCTTTACCAAATTGAGCCCCATTTGAATAAGCGCACTAACGTCACACAAGCAAACACAAACAAACATCGTCCACTATCAGATATTTTCCCGGTTGGCAAATAAGGAGTAAACAGATTGTGCAGAATTTAAATTGAGTTAAAACGCGACTTTGGGACGCGAAGAAAGTCTGTTGAATGCCGGGAATTTGAGCGCATGGTAGATCCATGTTGACGCAGCGTGGGCGGCGGCA